>VMDR010000863.1:41304-126789 GCA_007922815.1 Macrotus californicus | reverse complement strand
AATGTGCACTAGGAGTGCTAAGGGCTCCGACATGCTCTGCACCGGCAAACTCTGGTTAACTGTGTTCATCCTGTGTTTTCTAGCTGTGCTGGAGCCTTTATTTCCCCTGGACACGCCTGTCCACACGCAGTGGGCCTGCAATCACTGAAACACCATGTTCAGGAAACGGTGTTGTAAGCTGTCAAACTTCAGTTATTTGTTCCCTCCTATTTCGGAACTTAGGATATTTTAAAAATAGGACATAGGACTTCTTCTGTTTAAATTTGAAATACAGCTTCCTTTGTTCACAACGGTTCCAAGTTTTCTTGACAAGTAGGATCTCATCAGACTTTAATAGATCTTAAATGTTTAAGTAGCACCAACCCCTGAACCCTGAAGTAACTGTAAACGCTAAGGACCCTAAATGCACGGACACTCCCGACTTCCGGCCACGAAGCCCCCTCCGGGGTGTAAATTGCCCCTCCTCGACAGCACAGGACTCTCCGCACTTGGGAACTGCCCCTCCCACCTCTCCAGCCCCCACAGGGCTACTGTGGTCTTGCTTCCCAGGGCTCGAGAGGGGGCTGGGCTGGGACCCTGTAACCCCCACACAGGCTCTGCCGAGGGGTGGGGGCTTCTTTGAACAGGGACATTTTGTTCCTGCTCACTGTCCCTCCGGCCACCAGGCAGGGCCGGTGGGAGGGGTGGTTGGGCCAAAGGCTCAGTGTGGGCTCTCGGCCACCTCCAAATGCTTGTGTGCCACCTGCTGCATGTCAGGTACTGTCCACTGACAGAGCAGCGGAAGACAGGCTCGTGCCCTATGCATCTCTGGGCTGGAGGGTCTACTCCAGAACCTTCTGGAAGTCACTGTGTGTGCAGGGCAGGCCTACCTGGACTCTGAACCTGGCTCAGTCGCTGAGGACTTGGTGACCTTCAGTAAGCTACCTTAACTCTTTGAGCCTCAGTTTTCTCATCTGCAAAGTGGGACTAATTGTACCTACTTGGGACAGTTGGGAGGGTCCTGGACAATGAATTTAAGGCACATAGTGGGCCCTCAAAAGTAGGAGCAGCTGTTATCTTCTCTGGAGTGCGGCCCACCAACCAACCTCCCGTGGGCTGATGGACTGCTGTGGGTAAACCAAGTGGCCAGAGAAATGCACAGGGCAGGAAGCGCTGGGGGTGGGTTGGGGGGGTGGAGACATGCAGAACGGCGGGCAAGCGCGAGAGGAGCGCGTGCATCCAGAGCCTGTGGGGCAGAGGACGGCCGTGGGGGGTGAGCAGCAGCACCCAGGTTGGTTTAGTGGCTGTCCCTAGGAACCTTGGAAGCGGCAGGAGTCGGGGAGGCCGGAAGCTCAGTGGCAGTGCCCGCAGCCTGGGTGGCACACGGGGTCCCCAGGAAGGAGTGAAGGAGCTCTAGCCACAGACCTTTGAGTTGAGGGACACGGCTGACGGGCCTCCCTGGCAGACCAGCCACAGGCTGCTTTTCAGATGGTTCTGGAAGGTCAGTCTTTTTTGTGTCCTCTCCCTCAGAGGGGCTCCAGGGCTCTTGATCCTCTCCAGGGGTCCCTGGAAGTATAGCCCCTTCCAAATCCACCTCTGAGTCTGCCTGTTCCTTCTGTGCCTTGGCTTTGATTTCCACGTGAAAGGCGAACTCAGGGGGCGTGCCATGCCCTTCCGCCGTGAGCCCTGCACTGGGCCCGTCGAGCTCTGAGACCTGCGGCTCTGTGGAGACTTTGGAGAGGAGATCGACAGGGAGGGGGATGGCACCCTGAGCTGGGAAACCAGGGGTGCCAGCAGCTTCTCTGGAACCTGTCTGGGGGAGTGGCCCACCTTGGGCTGGGGAGCTCTGCAGACTTGGGGAGACCTGGGAGCTGGGGGAGTCCTGGGGCAAGGACTCGTCAATGTCTCGGTCTTCGTCGACCTCCTCACCCCCCAGCCTCTCTTTGCCCTGGTCCCCCTTCAGAGGTGGCCTCTCCTGGTGCAGATCTCCCAAAAGCTGGTGCTCCAGCAGCCCCAGGCTATGGTGACTTCCCTTTATGTCCTCAGGTTCTGTCCCCAAAGGCTGGTACGTGGCTTCTCTGGGGCCTTCAGGCAGGATGGGAGCCCTGGACATGTCAGACAGGTGCTGGAGGGTCAGACCCAGGGTCCTCGGCTTTGTGGTCTCATCTCCATGGTGCCCTGGCTCTCTGAGGATGCTTTCCTGGACAAATGTGATACTGCCAGGCTCTTTCAGCAGATGTCCAGGGGAGGTGGGCTTCAGAAGAGCCAGATCCTCCTCAGCCAGGTCCCCTTGTTTTGGTCCCCATGCCTGGTGGGGCTCCTGAAGGCCTGCTGTTGGAGGCTGTGGCTGGCAGATGGGATGATGCTGAGAATGGTCAGAGGCTAGGATGGCACCTTTGGGCTGTTTCTCTCTCAGAGGCAGCATGGAGACCCTGGAAGCTTCTCTGCCGTGTCCAGGCTGAACCTGAGAGCTAAGCCCATAGGCCAGGGGCCCCTCGGGCACCTTCCCCTGCTCACCGAGAGCTCTCAACTCCTCTGGGTTTGAAGAAGCAGCGGTGGCAAAAGGTTAGCAAGGGCTCATTGATTGTGTAAGAGGGAACGCACTTATTTCTTGAAATAAGAAAAGGACATTGAAACGACATTGCGATCCCGCACGCTCTGTGCTCACCCGTGTTGCTTTTGTTTGCTCGGAATGAAGCCTGTCTTGGTCTACCTGCCGCCAGTGCTGGGTGACCCCGGGTGAGCACCTCCCCTCTGCGGGCCTCCGTTTCTCATCTTGGACCTGGTGACCTCCAGGCCCCGTTCAGCACTGGCGCTATTTGTCTGCCTGTGGCTCAGAGCGTGTCAGCACATCCCGGGCTGTCGGCCCTGCTGCTGCAGGGCTGCCTTGTGCCTACCCCACAGGCCCACAGAGGCTTCTCCGGCTCTCCAGGGACCCCGAGCACCCTGAGGATGCTGGCCTCGGGATGGGTCCTGGCTTGGGTGCAATGAGGATCCCCTCCCCTCTCCCTCTAGCTCTGTTCCCCATTTTGCCAAATGAAATCATCAGGGGCCCACAAACCAACCCTCCTTCAAGCCTGTGCTCTGATAGATATAGAAAAATCTAAAACTGATCATTATCAGGGCTCAAGTCTTTACTAATGGACCTGCTGTAACAGTCCTATAAACAGAAACACGATCCGGATTTGTCCAGGTTGTGGACTGTGGACAGGCCTTTTGCACAAGGCAAGGCAGACCACTGGGGCAGTGTCTGTGTGGCCCAGGTGCCAGCCCATGGGGTTGGCTTTCACCTGGGCACACGGTCGCTGGGTGTCAGCCCAGTGATGAAGGGCACACTCATGTTCTTCTGGTTCATGCATGTGAGTCCTTAAAGCATCTGACGGTGTATTTAGGACAGGAAAGTTAAGCTCTCGGTTCTTCTAGTAAACATTTGTTTAAAGGAACTCCCAACATTTGACAAGCCCAGCTGGTCCCAACAGCATAACCCATACAGCTCCCCAGGTGTCCTCTCCACAAAACCTAGGACCCCAAAGTGTTCGGGAAGAGAAAGAGATTCGATGAGGGGGGAAGGAAGGTGGGAGGGTACATGTGTTTGCACACGTGTGCAGTTCTGGGCATATGTGGGTAACACGTGACTAACACGTGACTGTCCCTCTCTCCCCAGCCCAGCTGGAGTCCATATAGCTGCTCACTGCCCGCAGGCCCGGCCACGGCTCACCGCTATCCACTCCCAGCCTTGTGCTGAGCCTCAGTCAAGCTCACGATCCTGTTCATTTTGTGTTCCTAGCATCCACCACAGTGCCTGCACACAGTAGGTGATCAGTAAATGAACCCTGCGTGGATGAACTGACATGGGGAAAAATGCAGATTTCTGCTTTTGCCAGGGTCGACAGGCACCTGCTGGGGCCCTTTGGTCGGTGCCCGGGAAGAACTACTCTAACCACAGAGATGTGGGAAGAAAGGTCAGCAGCAGACGCCCTGAGCACACGCCGCAGCTCCGTGACTTCCCATCCTCCAACCAGCCTGACAGACCAGAGGCGTTGGTGACTGCTGGTCATCACCTACCCCCCAATATGCCCAACAGGCCAGGTCTCCACGACCTTCTGGGATAAGCTTCTCTCCCAGAGCCTCCTAGAAGTTGCTATTGATCAGCATGTTACTGTGCTCTGATATGTACAAGACTTTAAAAAACCCTCATTAAAAAAGAAGCAGGGGCCTCAAACATGAATAGCAAACACACCTTGAAGAGTCATCGGTATGTAATTGCACAGCGTGTGTGTGTATTGATGGAGGAGGGACCTAACCACAAAGTTGTACTTCTGGAGGAAGGAGCCGGGCCAGGAGAATATTCTGTCCAGTTCCCAGGATACTATGAGATGTTCGGTCAATATTAACCTTCACAGTCGCCAGGGTGGGGGTCCCAGGGCAGCAATATCTGGGTAAACAGGGTGATTGCCGCAGGAGTCCAGATAAACTGTCCCCTGCAGAAGGCCTGGTCCTCATGACACCTGCCGAAGACAGGCCTGCCCCCTAGGGCAAGTGGGCCAGGGCTCAGGCCTTCCCACATGTCCCGCTCAGCACCCTGCAGCCCCACCCCAAAACACCTGTCTGTGTGTTAGTGTTTCCTGAGCCCCGAGCACAGGCTGCCAGAGCTTCTTCTGCAGCAGGAAAGGGCAAGAGGGAGATGTGATACCTGTGTCTTTGTTTACCCGGCTCTTCTAAAATCCGAGTGTTTGACTATAAAACAGACCGCAGGCCTTTGGCAAGTAGAGTATGTTTGCAGATGACCAGTGGGGGGAAATTTCACAAGCCTTCACTGGCCATCTGGATCGGCTGCCCCAACGGAGGCATTAAATATCGGCCCCGGGAGCAGAGGTGGGCCCCTCCGTGTATTCACAGATGTGGTGCCGACTCCCTTTGCAGATGTCACCTGGTGTCCATCTCTGTATCTATGAGATTCTAGGCCACTGTGGGAAAAACTTATAAATTCAGCCAGCACAGCGGTCCAGCTCCCAGAGAAGCCGTGGGCCTGAGGTCTTCATCATTGGAGCCTGAGTCAGAGCCGTGTAGACACGGCCTGCCATGAAACTTGTAGAAAAACTCCGATTCACTTCTTTTTATGGAAATAAATGCTCGTTTCCAGAGACTATAGAAGCCTCTCACTTCACCTAAGCTGAAAAATCACGACCTAAAAGGAACGGAGGCAGGACTCTAGTCATTTAGCACCTGGACCGAGGGTCCCCTTATGGGCAGCCGCCCTTCCAATATTGTTGGAAACTCTCTATAAGCTTAAGAACAAAAATGTGTTTTTCTGGGTCGTGTGACAGGAGGGACACTGGCCCACTCTGGGACAGGGGCCCCGTGGGAGTGTAGTTAGGCTCAAAATACCCAGAGTGAGACACTTCTTCAGACGCTCCCGGCAGCCAGACGGCCTCAGCGGGGATGCTAAAGCCTGGCTGAATCCCACAGCACTTTCTGGAGAAGAGAGCAGCGCCTTTGCCATCTAGAAGCTGCCACATTACACAGTAGACTCTGAAGTCCATTTACACAGCAACGATCAGAAACAAACCCAGCCCACGATGTATCCATTTCCAAAGATAAAGAATCTCTAGGACCTAAAAATTAAGTTCTTAAAGCGTTTATGCTAAACGGTTGTGGAAAGTCGCTTTTCTCGAACACAGCAGCTCTGGCCCCTGAGAAGGAAATCACAGTAAGGCTTGGAAGTGCGCCGGGAAGGGGGCTGAAAAGAAACGACTCCCCGGATGCGGCGGAGGCCTGGCTCCCAGGACTGGGGCGCGGCCTGTGGGAGGGTGGCCTGTCGCACAGATTTGAGTTTCTGCTGTGTACTCGCTCCCTACCCCCCAGGTTGGACAAGGCCAGCTGTTTTCAGAACTAAACACCTTGGGGACGTCTCGGAAATAGCGTTAGAACTTCTCTTTCTGTATCCGAAGAGCGCATCTCTAGTAAGTACAGACCCCTAAACCCCTCCCCCCCACGGCCCCGTGAGTCGGGCCCGGGTCCAGAGTCTCTTCCCAGGGCAAAGCCCATCTGAGCGCTGCCCTGCCTTTCCTCCCAACCGCCCCCTACCCCCCGCTTTGCAAGCGGTCGCGGCCACTGACCTTGAGTCACATGTCCTGCAGCTTGGTCTTCCAGGCTGGGCGTGTCTCCAATGCCTGCTTCTTCAGCTGGTTTATGTGTCAGCGAATGAAGGAGGAGAGAAAAGCACAGACGGTTATTGTGTGCTACAAACAAAGCTCTCTGCCTCTTCCGGTGTATTTCTGAAAGCATTAAAAACAAGGCACCTCTTAGAACCAAGGGTCTGCGCCCCTGACTCGCTGAGAATGTTCCTGCTGGGGGCGTCGATGAAAGCAGCTCATCCCAGAAACCCACACACCGGCCACCTCCAGTAGGAAGGACCCGCCCCACCGTGGGCAGGGTCCTGAGTGCCCCACTTGACAGAGATGCACAGGGTGAGGGAGGGGTCAGAGGAGCAGGGAAGGACGAGGCATGGGCTGTGGACTCGGGCTGGGATTCCCGCCCAGGTGCCATGATTTCCTTAACCTCTCTGAGCCTCCACTTCCCCATCTAGAGCCCAAGGTGACAAGGCCGGTTGGTCCTGCGGGAGGGTGGTGGGGATGACGTGAGAACTCGGGTGAACGTGCTTAGCGAGGTGCTTTGCATATGGGAGGTTGCCTAAAGCTGTCCGGTTTGTTTTCTCCCGACTCCAGGGCAAGCCCGTAATCACGTGCCCAGAACAGGTGCTGCGGGTTAGAAGGGCAGCAGTGTCAGCGGGTCGCCTCTGGAGTGTCTGGGGCTCCTGCTTCGGGAACCACAGCTCACCCTGAACGCAGAAGACAGAGAGAAATGCCTGACCACATCGACAGCGGCCCGAAATCAGTACGCTTCAACACAACGCCAGCGCCCGCACTGTCTTAAACCAGGATGTTGCTGCCGGACAACGAGCGTGAGGTAAGGCCAGTTTGCCCCGAGTTCACAGGCACTGGCCTCGCGACCCCAGGGACAGAGAGGCCACCACCCTTGAGAAAAGCCTGGGAGTTGTTGGCTGGGCCACTGTTCTTTTCTCCCAGACCTGCGATGCCTCAGTCTCTACACCTCAGACAGAGACAAGTTGCCACACAAGTCAGCGCAGGTCACCACGGGGCGCACGGAGGAGGGAGAAGAAGGACTCCCTGGGTCCCCAGACTGCTATGCGATGGCCTGTGAACACCTAACCCACCGGCTGTCCCAGGGCCGCTGGGGTGAGAGGGACAGGGGCTGGCTCGCAGGCACCACCACCCTCTGGGCCCCGCAGGCCGGCACTGTGCTGCCCGTGAGTCTAATGGTGACAGCTGCATGTCACTGGACAGAGCCGTCCAGGAGGCACAGCTGCAAGCACAGATTCGGTCTAAGTCTCTGATGAGGTTAAGGAAGGGAAGCTTGGACAGGAAGTGAGTCCAGCTAAGTGGCACGGAGTCCTGGAGACAGAAAACAGGAGGGCGTGCCAGGATGACATCACCATGCGGCTCTGGGGAGTCGGCAGCTTTCCCTTGCTGGTGCAGAGTTGTGACATCCAGGCCCCTGTGCAGGTCAGAAATCAGACGGTGCCCGTAACTCAGAGAAGTTAGAGGGACGGGGAGGCTATGTGACAGGGTTGGCCTGTAACATCACTACATGGCCTCTCTGTACCCTTGAAGCCCCAAGAGGTTGGGGCCTCCCACCCCAGCACAGCAAGGATTTCTGCAGTGGGGTGGCCACAATGCACCCCCAATGGATTTCAAATGAGAGCTTTTCACTGGAACACCAAGATATAGCAAAGGGGCCATGCCCAGTGGAGGTACTCAGCTAAGGTGCGCCCTGTCCAGGTCAACAGCTGAGAGAGGGTCCCCCGACTCTGAAACCTCCCACCTCACTGAGGAGGTAAAGGCTGGAGAGGAAAGTATTTTTGTGGAGGATTTTTGGCTGTAACCACCCTGCATCTCGGTCCCAGTGAAAGGGGTGCAAGGCGCCAACGGAGACCCTTGGCCATGTCCTCTATGGTTAGCAACGTGGCGGACTGCGGTCAGAGCCCTACCCAGGACAACCAGAGGAGGAGAGAGGCTGGGCCTGTGTTGGTGGGAGTGAAGGAGCGTGCCGGCGGCCCTGCTGCCAGTCTGCACACCCCAGTTTGCACAAAAGCGTCCTGACTTGGGCGCAGGCAGTAATGGTGTGGGGATGCCTGGGACCAAGCCCAGCAGGACACCATCAGGAGCAGGCCAGCCTCAGCAGAGGGGAGGATGGAGGCGGGTCTTCAGCCCCTGAGGAGCAGGGGAGAGAGGAAATGTCTGCCTGAATCAAGTGCACTGGGAGGGACCTTCAGGGGGGACAATGGGATGGGAGGGATCTGGGAGAATTCAAAAAAGGCCCACAGAGAAAAGGGTCAGTGTTAAACATGGCAGGGAGAGTGGAGTGAGCAGCTCCCAGCAGCGCCAGCCCAGTGAGAATCTTCCTGCCTCCCCCACCCCTCCCCCTCCCCAGCCCCCAGGGGAGAGGCTGCAACCCTGAATGAGTCTTGACCTTTACACGGTGTGGACATTCTAATTAGCATTTGCAGACGCTGTTTTGTGACTAAGGCACTGAAGTCCTTATGATTACCCAGGAGGGATAGGAAGAGGGCTAGAGTTTTTACCCCAGGCAGGGGAAGAGCCTCCGATGGATGAACCGCAAGGGACGGAAATCAAGTGACCCATGATCTTATCCCATGAGTTGTTCCTTGGCCTTCAAACGACCTTCACTGTCAAGAATGAGGCCTGCCGGGCTTAGAGAACATTCCCCTCCATTCATCTCAGAAGACCAGTTGCAAAGCCAGTTGCTCCGCAGGGTGCTGCTTGGCCCCCACCGTGGGCGTCCTCAGCACATGGAGCCCGGAGAAAGGCTGTGACTTCCCACGTGAGCCCTGTCTTTGGAAGGAAAGACAGTTGCGCCTGGAGACGTTTCCCCACTCTCTGCTGCTGGAGAAATCCTGTCCAGAATTCCTCTGCATTGCTTGTCAGGCACCCTCCAATCACCAAGCCCACGGTGAGGACATGAAGGAAACGAAAGCAGGAGCTCCAGGCTGTGCTAGCCACTTCCTCAGGGCCCAGACTCTGGTGGCCCCTGTGTCCAGGGCTATTTCTGGTCGGTGCCTAGATGTCTGAGCTGTTCCCCATCATCTGTGTAGACAGGACAGGCTTGTCATGCCCGTTTCATGTGGATACTTGAAAAGGCGGTCGCAGGACTGTATGCTAGATTATATAGCTGAACTCCTCAGTGGTTGTCCACTTTAAGAAGATCCTCCAAAGGTGTGGGTCAGCCATCTGGACCCTGCTACACACTCGGTGCTCCTGGTGGCAAACCGCTCCTTGGGAGGTGACCCTGTCACCGGACAGAGTCTGAGCAAGAGGGTGGATCAACCTCAGGGGTGAAGGCAGGATCTGCCACCAGCCTGCCTCAGAGAATCCTGCGGAGCCGAAATACTGAAGAGATGGGAAGTATTGAAGGAGAAGCTTAGACGGAATCCAGAAGGTCTGTCCCCTGGGAGGCTGGCAGGCAGCCATGGAAGCAACAGGACATCAAGGCATCAAGCTCAGAACAACCCAAGAGACCCAGAAGCCAGTGTCCACCCACATTCCTGCCTCATTCAGAGATGAGCATGACCCCACACACACCCTTTCCTCCAGCAGGTCAGCTGAGGGCCCAGACCCAGGGTCACCCTCACCTGTGGTTCCTTCTGGGATCTCCTTGTGGGGCTGAGTGGCCGCCTGCTCGCTGGGGGCTCCCTCATCCACTAAGGGCGCTGTCACATCTGGAAAGCACTGAAAATCACCTTTGGGAGGTCGGGGATGAGCCCTACCAAGTCCCTCACCTTGCTTCATGGGTGGGAGCAGTGCAGGGAGGGGAGGCAGGGGGGAACTCAGCCACATGCAAAACAGCCACACCACAAAGCAGGCCCAGAGCCACCCTGCCTGACGCCTCCCCAGGCAGCACATTAACATTCTGCTGCAGTGGCACCAGCCCATAAGACGCCCAGGCCATTTGCCAGGAAAGCCAGGGACAGCCCCCATGTAAACACGGCAGTGAGAGAGGCTGCTGGGATGGTCCCAGGGCTATTTAAAGAAGCAATGTTGAAATCGAATGACTGTTCACAGATGTTTCACCCTTAAGGCGGTGCAGGAGGGAATGGGGACTGAGGCAGGCAGGCACTCTGGAAATAGGGGCTATGGCTTTGCTGTGAGGCTTTGGGCAAGTCCCTTGTCTTTGGGTCTCAGTTTCCTCTTCTGCAAAGTGGGGGTATCTTCTCCAAGTGACCTCCAAAGCTTCCTCCAGCTTGCCCTGTCCCCTTGAGCCCATGACGCATGGTTGAGAAGCACAGAGCCCCCTGGGTGGCGGTGAACAGGCCTGGTGCCGTTCAGGGTCAGGTGCCTGACAACTGGCTGCAGATGTGCCCACCTCCAGGGCAGACACCAGAAGTGAAGATCTGCCACCAGGAGCTGCTGCTGGTCTCTCGTCAATGGGAACGCTTCCAAACCAGCATCTTCCCCGAGCATCGCCCTGGCACACGCCCAGGCGTTCTGGGCAAACATACGGAGCTGTCAGTGCTGAAAGCTTTCCAAGGGCCTGCGTCAGTCTAGACAAAGGGAGTCCATGTTAATGTCGGTCTCAGGGGCAGGTGGGGCAATCCTGGCCCAGCATAGCCCCGCCCTGTGGGGCGGGAGCTGAAGCTCTTGGGACCCGCCCAGGTTCAGGGTCCAGAGTGCAGCGAGACTTGGTTGGAAGAGTCTTCCAGAATAATGTTGCTGGAATGCTGAAGGCCCTGATTTGGAAGGCTGGCATGGATTCTGTTTCAGGGCTTCCTAGGGGCGGCAGGCGACTCGCACAGCTGTCCTAACAAGACCAGCAGGATGTGTCTTGCATCAGTGGCTCTAAGGAGAGCGAAGAGCACCTGGCCTGGTGTTCTCTTCACTAGGCTGAGTACCTCAGGGTGGGGAAGCACCTTCATGCCAAGCCGCTGGCAGGCACTTGACAACCACTTTCTGAATTCATCCAAAGCTGGATGCCTGGGGAGATGCTGGGGCCAGGTTCTCATCCTGTGTGTGACACAGCAGCTGAAGTGATGGGCAGGGCCCAGAGGAATGCTGGGAACAGAGCCTTGACCTGCTTGGGGAGGATGAAGGGATGGAGGTGCAGATACTACAGAGTGGTTGCTCAAAAGCTGTTCTCAATTCCCTTCTCTCTTGATTTCGCCTACTGAAGAGGCTGAAGAGCCAAGTGCCTGATGTCCCAGTCTGTTACAGCCACGAGTGGCCGTGAGATCCAGTTCTGACAAACGAGACCCATGTGGACGTTGGCCAGGTGGGGCTTGCAGGAAAACTCTTGCTTTCCTAGTTAAAAGAGAATCCTTTTGGTTTGAGGGCTCTTTTGGCTACCTTGCTACTTTCTTTCTGCTTTGAAGGCAAATGTGATGCCTGGAGGGGCAGCAGCCATCTTGTAACCACGAGGCAATAATCCAAACATTAAAGACGGCAGAAGAAGAAGACAGAACAGCACTGATGACACCAGGGACTGCCCAAGACCAGAAGTGTTATCACGTGAGACAACTATACCTCCTCACATACACGCGTGTGCCACAGTTAGCTGGGTTTTCCTTTACCACAATCAAACTCAGTCTTGACTGACGTAGATGGGAAGCAAGAGAAGGTGGTCACAATTAGGACCAAGGAGCACTTCAGAAAATACAGGAGGAGCTTTACAATAACCTAGATACTAAATGTCTAGAAGGAACAGGCTGGAAGATGGGCTGAAACTAACATGGTGGCCAAGGTCCAGAGGCCCAGGCCAAGCCCGGTGTTAAGAAAATGAAGGAGACTAATCCCAGACCAGTCCCAAAGTGTGAGCTTGAGATATGCATAGCTCCTTTCCTCAGCCGCACAGCTGCTCTGGGACCTGGTGGCTCAAGAAAGAGTGAGGTGGGTGGGGGCTGTGGGAGGAGTTTAAGGAGCACAACCGATATGGAGCAGGGGCTTTGAGGGGGTACGCCTGGGCCCTGCTTTGCCACAGACCCCAGCCTCTCCAAGTACGGCTGCCTTGAAGCACACACACGATGAAGGTGCCCATACCTGGCACCAGCGAGCAAGGCATCAAAGCACAGGGCATGGCTCCCCCCAGATTCCTGAGCCAAGCCTGCGCCATCCTGCAAAGCACTGAGTGAGCGTATCTCTCAGCCAGAGGGACAGGCAGCAGCAAAGGCAGCCAGGAAGGGTGGCACACATGGGCTCCAAGCATGGCTAACGCGTAGGCCGGTGCTGGGGAGGGACTGGCTGAGTGAAGCAATGAGCAGGAAGAGGCCCCACCTTCGGCCGTCGGAGTGCTCTTAGCATCAGAGGTTTCAGAGCCTGGTTCCTCAGATCCGTCATCGGCGGGGGCCGGCAGGGGAGACTCTGGAACATACACAGTGAGCCCCTCAGAATGGCCGCCTCTCCCTACCCCCTTTTGACCTCAGGAGAAACTCAGGAGCAGTGTCTTTTGGAGCCAAAAATCACTGAGCGTGGAACCCGGATTGATGGAAGGTGGCAGCGTGATAAAATCGCAGAGGGACCAGTCCCGCCCCCAGCACAGCTGCGCCCCCACACCGGGGTCATCAGGCAGAGACACGGGCGAGGACCAGCTGTTCTTGGAGAGAGGGGGCGATGTCTTTTAGTCAGCCTGTGGTTCCAGTCCAGGTGCGGCCCTCACACTGACGAATGGCAGCAGGTACCAGAGACCCAAGCCATGTAAACCTGGGGACTCGTCTTTCCTTCCTGGAGGGGTTCCTGGGGGATCACTGCCATTAATTAATGATGAACAGAAAATACCTGGAAAACGCTCAGAGATCTGACTCCTTCCTCTGAGAAGGAATTAGCTTAGGACAGACACAGTGCCTACTTCTAACTGGACAGTGGGTGTCTGGACCCCACCCCACTCCTTTCATGGAAGGGTCTCTGGGTACCGATCAACCAGCCTTGAGTGGTCCCTGAAATACCAGTCACAGTTATTCACAAGGAAACCGTCCTTTCAGAGTCTGACGCCAAGGAAGCTCTGGCGCACTCTGTAAGAGCCACTCCACCTGGGGTGGGGACAACCTTGGAGTCAGTTTCGTGACAGGCGGCTGGTTCCGGGCACGAAGCAGAACCCCGAGATGAAGAAAAGCAACTGGTGTTTGAGCACGCTATGAGATCACACACCCCGCACCTGTGCGGGAACGTCATCCTTGGACACCCAGCCCTGGCTGCGCCCGTCCAGCCAGGGAAGGGCTAACTCTAAACGAGTTCCCAGGGCACACAGCTCCCTGGGCCTGGGGTCTGCAAACACCTGCACACCGTCTCAGACAGGCTTTGGGCAGTGATGAGGAAGCCTCATGTGGACCAACCAGCCTCGGCTGTCACAGCTCAGCACACAGGGGCGTGCCAGGGGCCGCAGTACACTGGCCCGAACCCCTGCTCCCCTACCCTGCCCCCAGCCTGCAACCCTTATCATCAGCATTATCCTTGTTAAACTCCCTGCAGGTGGAAAGGAAGGAGAGGAAGCCTCTTCTGAATGTGCTATGCAGAAGGCAAAACCAGTTAGCCCATTCACACCTTTTAATTCATTAGGGTGTCTATTTCAGCAGTTACCCAGCTTTCCCCCTCTGGCTGCCCCCAGTCCTGTTCCAACTTTTAGCATCTACTGAGACACTCTGTTCTCATATTTTACAGGTGGCTTCTTGTCGTTATTCGGAGCAGTCTCTGTCACTTACCTAAAATGTTGCTAGTACAGCGACACCTTCTGCCAAGTGATACCCCTCCCCACGTAAAAACTACTCATGGTAAAATCTTAGCGGCGGGAACAAACTCGAGGAGAACTATGGACACCTATTAGGTATTACTTGCTTTCTTGGCAAGTATATTCTTTGCATGAGCAAACTGCCTTCAAATGCCTTCCTTTCGCAGCGGCAGCAGAACGGTTGACAACGTGAAGCCGCCCGTAAGCTGACCTTTGAACAATGCGATTTGAACTGTGTGGGTCCACTTATGTGTGGGCTTGCTTCAGTAAACGCTGTAATGTATTTTCTCTTCCTTATGGTTTCCTTGATAACATTTTCTTTTCTCCAGCTTACTTAATGGAATGAAAAAAGTACAAAATACATATAACATACACAGTATGTGTGAATTGGCTGCTTATGTTATCGGTAAGGCTTATGGGCAACAGTAGGGGAGGTGTTCAGGGGATCAAAAGTTATACATGTATTTTTGACGATGCCAGGGGTTGGCGCCCCTCACCCCCAAGTTCTTCAACGGTTAGCTGTATGTACCATATGTCTGGTTTAGCACAGAACTTCTGATCATGTTTTATGTTGAAGAAGTGAGTAGTTTTAGCGAACATGCTTTAGGCACCTCTGAGGCACAACATAACTCAGTAAGCTGGTTCTTACTGTACACATTGAATTTAGATTTCCCTTCAGAAAATAAGGCAGGTGAAAACCACTTTTTCTTCTGGACTTTTAAACGAATGAGCTTTTTGTTTGAGGACAGTTTTAGGTTCGCAGTAGAAGTGCAAAGGCAGCACAGAGCGCGAACCATCACACCCACCTTCCCCAATCACTTACACCCTGCATACATTTGTTGCAGCATCATCTGTATTTTTGACTTCATTTTTAAACCAGGCAACCCTAAATAGCGCTCCATTTTTCACTGGCAGAATTTACCTGGGGCCGAGTTCAGTATGTTGTGACTCTAAGTTGGATTCCATCCATCGGAGTTTAACAAAGAGTTTAGTGACTGAAGTTCCACAGGGACTTGACAGAAAGAGGGACAGGAGGCATGTGGGGGGGACACATGGACTCACGTCCTCAGACAAGGGCCCCGCTGCCCTCCAGGAGGAGCTGAAACTTACCAGCTCAGGCTGGAGTCAGGCTGTGGCTTGGGGGAGGTCAGAATGCTGGGGGAGGCAACATTTCTTGTTGCCAGGACACCAGCCAGGCAGGGAGTGCTAGGCCCACTGGGGATTCCGCACCCCCCCAGTTCCCTTCTCCTGGAGCTTTTGCTGCACAGCCTCTGAGCCCGGGGAAAGCAGGCCCACTCTTCCTCCACCTCCTCCAGCTTGGAGCCCACTTGTCTGAGTTCCAAGTTCCTCTGACTCCGTGTGTTCCTGCCTCAACACGTCCAGAGGAGCCAGCCTTTGAAACCCTTGCTTCTTGTGTTCCTGTACCCAAGGCAGCTCCCGGTGACCTGCCTCCTCCAGGGAACCCTCCTGGATAGATAGATGTACTTTGAAAAGGTCTTTTCCCACTTTGGAGCTGCAAAACTTCCATTCTTTATCCCACACCCCAGGCTGCAAAGTGTGTTTTACTATTATTTTTAGCATTAAAAGAGAAAGTAGAGTGTTTGCCTTTTTGTCTCCTTAGAAATGAGCCTGGGGGTCAGGGATAGAGTCCTCCTCATGCAGAGGCCAGCTTGGTGCTCCTGGGGGGAACTGGGGGCTGGCATGCAGAGAAGAGAGGCCTCTCTGCTTCCCTAACTTGATGGTCAGGCAGAGAAATGAATAAATACTGTCTTCCTTTGTAGGGGGAGAGGAGGAGGCCAAGCCAGTTTGGCCAAAAGACAGTATTTTAGAATATTGAGAAGTTGATGCAATTCATTAATGTAGGCACAGTAGGAATCCCAGAGCTAACCAACTTGCCAAATTGGCCTGTGAGGAGGAGATAAGGGGAACGTGTGCGGCCACGTATTTTGCGTGCTGATGCACACTGATTTCCAGGTGAACAGGTGTGGCTAAAGCCTTGAGAGAGCACCCTATACTAACCAGACTGACCAGCCCCTGCAGACTTTGTCACACTGCATGTACTCACGTGGCAAACTGTCCTTTGGAAAGGTACAGTTTCAAATGGCCTCACATTCTGAGTTATCTTGGCCCATTCAAATGATAAGGCTTCTCTCTATTGATAATCTAACCCAGTAAAGTAGTTACAACTCCTTTAAAAATCTGGATGCAAAGCCTTCCTGCCAGCCTTCTCCAAAGCAACCAGGCTAGCTGTGACTCCCAAGGCACCGGGCCTGCCGTTCAGGGCTGTGCACTCACCTTTCAGGCCGTGGTCCGCGTCACCCCCGTGGTCTTGCAGCAGGGTGTAGCCCCCCTGGGAGGGGAGATCCTTCCTGTCCCCCAGCCCGTAGGTCCCCGCATGATCTTCCATCATGTTGAACTCCTGGCGGGGCTCGGCCATCCTAGTTCAAGGCCCACCTGGGGAAGTAAGATGGGAGGTTGAGGCTGGGATGCCGAGATAAGGCCAAGTGCTTGGCGGGGGGTGGGGTGGGGGACAGGGGAGTGTGGTGCCACCTCCTCAGTCGATGGCAGACGTATCTCCACCTCCCCACTTCCCGCTCCAGCTACCAGATGTCCAGCCTCATCCCGAACTCTGTATCCTGCCCAAGTGTTGTTTACACGTGTGCGCACTTTTAATCCACCAACATCACATCAGTGCATATTCAGAACCACCAGATGGGCAGGTTCGGCGGGTCTGACCTGTTATGCTCAGCACTCTTTCTACTTCATTAAGGAGTAACTGCTGCTGACTAGAAGTTTAATGGCTTTTTCAATGCAGAGGGTAGGAGCACACAGGAGACGACAGGCATCAGTGGGCACTCCAGGTGAGGAAAATGGGGCGCAGAGAGGCCTGGGTTGTTCAAGAACATGTGGCTGACTACACAGGAGAACCACCTCTCCACCAGTGTCCTGACACTCCTAGCTCTGAGTTGGGTGGTGCCCCGCAGGTCAAGGCTGTGGCCTCCACTTGCTTCACTGGGACCCACCAGGACCTCAGCTGTGTGTTCTGAGGGTGGGCAGAGAAGTCCCTAACAGAACCCGGAGCAGGTGTGAGGCTGGGGAGCCAAAGGGCAGCATGCACCCCCTTCCCTGCAGAAGTCCCAGCCCGGATGTGGCTTCAGCTCAACAGAGCCGGGTAGAGACGGCATTTACTCGTGCTTTGTTCTATCTTTATGGAGATGTTTCTTTATTTTAAAAATAACTCGTAAGTTTGCATTTCTGGACTTGTGTGTATGCTGCTTTGCTCTGGTTCACTTATGCCACTTAGGGTTATTTCACTATTTTTCATCTGTTTAAAAGATTTTACTTATTTATTTTGAGAGAGAAGGGAAGGGAGGGAAAAAGAGAGGGAGAGAAACATCGATGTGACAGAGAAACGTTGATCAGCTGCCTCTCCTACGTGTCCCGACTGGGACCAAACCCGCAACCCAGGCCTGTGCCCTGACTGGAAATCGAACCAGCGACCTTTCAGTTTGCAGGCTGGTGCTCAATCCACCGAGCCACACCAGCCAGGGCCATTTAATGAACTTTTCTCAGTGGCACACAGGAGCGGCCTAAGTGGGTCAGTTGTTGAGGGAGGAGCTGATAACACAAATTGGAGTGGGCAGGGCCTTTCTCCTTCTTCCCTTCACGGGCATCTAGCTCTCTAGCTTCAGTGATCAATTAATAATGTCTCTGTGGGCAAGGCGTGGAGGGCATACCTGATATCATGCATTCTCTAAATGAGTTATGAGTTGCAGAATGTTTTAAAATGTGCAGTCTTGTCTCTACAGGTGTTGGGCAACTCATATAAATAGTGGACTACAAGGCACCTGGGGCAGACCTTCCATATAACTCTTCCAAGACTGACGTTGGTGGGACACCTGGCTTCTGGCACTGTGTTTATGAGGTCTGTCCAGAAAAAGTCCAGCCGTCGTTAATAAATGAGAATGGTTTGTGTGACATCGATGTAACCTGGCAGCCACGGACAGTGCATTGGAATGTGCATGCGTGAACAGTGATGACTTCACTGTACTAGTCAGTGGGGGTGGTAGGTGCCCTTGAGTGAGCACGTGGACTGTGTGGCATCGCATTCAAAATGACTGAGGGAGTAGAGCAACGAATCTGCATCAAATTGTGCATTAAGCTTGAACATTCCTCCATGGAAACTATTCAGATGATTCAGAAGGCCGCAGTTATGGGCAACTGGTGATTGGCAGCTTCATCACGACAGTGTGCCCACTCATGCATCACATCTGTCTCATGCAGTTTTTTTGGCGAAACATCAAATCACCCAGGTGACGTAGCCCCCTACAGCCCAGATCTGGTGCCCTGGGACTTCTAGCTTTTCCCAAAATTAAAATCACCTTTGAAAAGGAGGAGATTTCAGACTGTTGATGAAATTCAGGAAAATATGATGGGGCAGCTGATGGCAACTGGAACTGTGTGAGGTCCCAAGGTGCCGACTTTGAAGGGGACTGAGGCGTCATTGTCCTTTGTACGATGTTTCTGGTATCTTGTATCTTCTTCAATAAATGTCTCTATTTTTCATAGTACATGGCTGGGTATCATCTGGACAGACCTTGTATACCAGCTGGCCACTGGCATAACCATGTCCAGCTTCATTCCTCTCCCTTCCAGGAAGGACATGCTTGTGTGGGTGCCTGAGCTCTCTTCTCCAGCCATGATGTAGGATAAGACGCTAGCAAGATCTGTGATGGTCTAGGAAGGTTTTAAGAATGAGGTCAGCAAGACCTCTGCTGGGTGAAGCAGCTACTTCTCAAGAGAAGGGGCACCTGTTCATTCTGACAGTGGCCCTTGTCCCTCAGAAAGCTTCTGGGAAAGGCATCTGAGACTGAGCTTCTCCAAACCTGTGACATCCCCCCAAGAATAAGCAGAACTTTGTTTTGGGAAGATAAAAGTCCCCATTCATCCCTTAAGTTTGTGATATTTAAAGTGGTGATATTCTCTACCCTTAAATATGCTGATGGTCTGTTTCTCTTAGAAAGCCCCAAATCAGCCCTGGCTGGTGTAGCTCAGTGGACTGAGCGCAGGCTGTGAACCAAAGGGTTGCCAGTTCAATTCCCAGTCAGGGCACATGCCTGGGTTGTGGGCCAGGTCCCTGGTACGGGGCGCATAAGAGGCAACCACACACTGATGTTTCTCTCCCTCTCTCCTTCTCTTCTCTCTCTAAAAATGAAGAAATAAAATCTTTAAAAAAAAGCCCCAAATCAGAAGAACCCCACTTCTGAAGGGCTCTAGTTCCATTATCTGAGTTCCTACCTCTCACCCAATTCTAAGAAGTCACGTCTTCCTCATGGCTTCCTGGTGCAGCCTCTGCCTCTCTCGGGAAGTCCTGGGTTCACTGCCCAACTGTTCATACCTGGGACTGGTCCACAAGTCACCTCACCTGGCTGACTCCCCAGGAGCCCCACCCTGGAGGGGTGGAATTGGCCCAGAAGCTTGAGACTTCCCAAACTTCCTGGAGACGTTACACCTGGCCCAGGTGAGGAGGCCCAGCCAATGCAGACAAGAAGTTTAAGGAACCCCATGGTATTGTCTTGAGATTTGATTGATCCCTTTCAATGGCCAAGCAACACGGCAGATGAAGGTGTGTAAGTGAAAGTCTGGTGCGTTGGCCTCCTCTCCCACACAATGCCCACTGATAGCCTGTGCTGCTCTGTCCGGGTCTCTCTGCTCACTGAAAGGACTTGGGTAAGCTCTTATTTTATGAATCACATTAGACCTTTCTCCTGTTGGTGACAGTTTCTCCAGTTGGCTGCCTTTTATTTTGGTTTCTTACAGCTTCTGACTGACAGGTTTTAATTTGTATACAGTCAAATCTATTTTCTTTTGTGATTTACTTCATTGCTCTATAATACATAAAGATCATTGCCCTGGCTGGAGTGGCTGTGTGGATTGAGCGCCGGTCTGTGAACTGAAAAGTTGCCGGTTCAATTCCCGGTCAGGGCACATGCCCTGGGTCCCCAGTTGGGGGCATGCGAGAGGTAACCGATCCACGTATCCCTCACACATTGATGTCTCTCTCTTTCTCCCTCCCTTCCCCTCTCTCTAAAAGTAAATAAGCAAAACCTTTAATAAAAATGATAATATTTTCTTCCGACTTTAGTGATCTAATTCTTTTTACTGAGTTTAGTGCAGCAGGAAAGCAGACGTCGACAGGCACGTACGTGAGCAAGCACGATGGCTGCGCCCACTGAACTTCACATGGACGCTGAAATCGGAAAGGCATGCCATTTTCACGTGTCATGAAATATCATTTCCCTGGTTTTTTCTTTTCCCCTATCATCTGAAAATGTAAAAGCCGTTCTTAGCTCACGGCCAGATTTGGCCTGTGGGCCATAGCTTACAGACTCCTTCCTGCTTTCGGCTTTCCCAGTATTTCTTCTTCTCCCCTAGTAGTACCAATAAATAGACAAATAAATAAAATAAATCTGTAACATAAGTCTTAGCAAGAATCATTGTGCATTTTGGTCACCAACTATGTTCTCAGTGTGGCTTTTTGCCTTTGATGCTGGGTTTTCTTCAGCGGCTTCTAGAATTTTCCATAAGATTTCAAGTCAGAAGCAGTAGAACTAAGGGTCATTCCTGGGGCTTGAGGTAGCAGCCCATTGTTCTGGGGACTGGGGACATGCATCCGTGGTGTAAGTCCTTCAGCTGCCATGCCGCCTCGTCTGGCCCCATAGAGCAGATAAGAGGGTGGTGGGTCTCAGTGTCCTGGCTCCTAATGATCCCCTCCCCTCTCCCCTCCACCACCCCACACACCAGCACCACCCCACAGGGCTGGAGAAAGACGAACCAAGAGGAAGCTGAATGAATTACATGGGCTGCTGGAGAAATTAAATCATCCTTAAAAACACAGGCAGCTATTCACTATGCAAAATAAATGAACTGTGTGCTTCTCCAGGGCCAACATTTTCCTTTGGGGGAAAAAGCGGAATGCATGGGAGGAACTCCCTAAGCAGGGAAGCTCACACGCTGCCCCCTCCCGCCAGTCCGGGACAGCAATGTCCTTAGGTTTATGGATCTTTTGAGTCAATGAGGCCGTAAGAGCTGTCTCTTCACCTAGACTGGGCTGGGCCACCAGCCCCATGCTAATGTTTTGGGACCTACAGGCCATGTTGAGAAAGACAAGTTCGTGTCTAGAGCATTCCTGAGCATCTACTTGACTTAAGCAGAAAGTCAAGGTCACTTCATCTGGGAAGTGACCTGCCCAAGGTCACATGACCAATAAGAGGCGATGCCAGGGTGCAAAGCCTGCGTCCTGATGGAGCACTCCTTTGCCCCTCATTGCCTGTTCTCCCATGTGGATCATAAAATGTTCCCCAACTTTCTGTCCGGCACAGGTCAGGGTGTGGAAGGAGCATTGTCCGGGCTTCCCACCCTGACCTGTGTGACCACGTCATTTCTCTCAACCTTCTTCATCCACAGAATGCCACTCAGTGACGTCTGAGCTCCCTTCTTGCTCTGACAGTTTATTGTAAGTGGGCTCACCGGGCCTGTTTCCTCCGGCTTGGGAGCCTGGTGCTGGTTCACAGGACAGCAGGTGTCTCTAGCCCAGGCCTGGTGAGAGGCAGGAGCCCTGGCATCTCAGCCCTCCTTCCTTCCCACCCCTCCCTGACCCCTGCTGTCTTCTTCCTCAAGAGCCAGGGCAGGACAATTTCTCTGGAAGACCTGGACAAAAAACATGTTAACCAACTGACCACTGGCACGGCGCACACCCCAGCCCTAAGCCTTTCACGTCAAGACAGCAGACTGAGAACACACAAATAAACTTGGCCTTGAGGTGGGTACACAGCCCAGATTAGACATGGTCATCACCTCTCAGATCCCTGTAATCTAAGAGAGACACACAGACGGGAAAATAAACACACCAAGAGCTGTCTTCCTTTGTTTTCTTATTCTTCTAAGGCAACCAACCTCTCCCTCCCTCTACCCCTCTGCCTTTCTCTCTGATTTCCTACCTCCTGTTTTCCCAGGCAGTGACTTAGAGGCAGCAGGGTACAAGGTAGGGAAGAAATTTTAGGAGGGGCACAAAAGTTGAGTTAAACCTGGAAACTAAAATAAGCCACTTCTTAGGGACTCTTGGGAAAGTACTGCATCCTGACAAGAGAAAACATGAGCCAGAGGCTCCTGGAGTCTGTCCTGGTCATTTTGTAACTGGGTAAACTGAGGCCCCTGATGGGAAGGGGCCTGTGGAGTTGTTCTGGTGCCTTATCCTACAGGGTCATCCCCCCCACCCCATCCCAATGCTGTCTTGACAAGGGCAGAGTGGTGGTGGGGCAAAGACAGGGAGAAAAGTGTCCCTAGGGTTGGGAGGGACAGTGCAGGTGAAGAGAGGATAAGGGAAGCTTAAAGGGTTACATCTTCCCTGGCCCTGCTCCCCTCTGGGACACAGGAGGCAGTTCTGATGCCTCATCTGCATCCCACCCAGGCCTCTGCTCCTGCCCAGCTCTCCAGGGGGCCTATAGGTTTCATCAGACCTGGGGTGGTCTCTACCTCCAGGAGGTGAAGACCAAGCAGCCTTCCTACGCCTACCACTGCCCTTCCTGTTCCTTCTACTTTTCTTACCCACAGCAATGCATTTAGGTAATGAGTAACTCAGGTTCCAGGAAGCTCCCTGGGTAAGCCAGGGCAGCACTGGAGGCCCTTTTGGCAGTTTGGGAATATTAATAGCATCTGTTTATTTGAGCCCTGACAGCGACTCTAAGCCAGTCCCACGGGCTTCAGAAAGAGAGAGCATATCTATAATACAACAGCCCCACGAGAGGGATTATTAGTCTCCCTTTCTGTTTGAGGAAACAGGCTCAGAGAGGTTCAGGGGCTTGTTGAGTGTCACACAGCTAGTGATCAGCGGAGGAAAGTTTCAAACTCTGATCTTTTGATGCTAAAACCCATCGCTACCGTGTCATACCAGTGCCTTCCCAGCCAAAAGTTAAAAAACACAGCCCTTCTCCTCATCCAGGACTTGGTGAAATGACCCTGGGCCGGCTGGAGTTAGAGGTTAAGGGAAAGCCCGCGTCAGGGTCAGGTTGGGCGCCCTGGCTCACCAAGCTCCAAGCCCGATGCCCTGCTCCCGCACAGTCCGCGCTCCCGGGCGATCAGCCTCTTGCGGCTGAAACCGACGCGTCGGCCACCCCATCCATCTCCGCGGGCGGCGCCGGGTGGGGAGCTTCAGGGCTGAGCTGCAGCCCTCGCTAGGGGGCAGCACACGCCAGGCCCGCGTGCCCACTCGCTGCAGCCCATCTGGCACACCAGCTTCTGGGGAAGGGGGGTTGCGGGGGAATGACCAGGGCAGCTGCTGGGCCGCCCACGGTGAGTCAGCGGAATCACCGCCAATAGGCCCGGTGGCTCTGTCTAAAGGAGGCTCTCGCCCTTAGACCCTGTCAAGTTAAAAACCCAAACTGGAGTGGAGGGTAGTGATATAGCACGACTTTGTGCAGCTGCCGAAAACCCTGAATTGTACACATGAACGGGTGAACTTGGTGCCGGGTGACATACCTCAATAAAGCAGTTATTAAAAACAAACACCCTCAGTGCATCACTTTTAGATAGCTGAAGACTAAGAAGGGACACATCTAGAATCCAAAAATAACCTTAACATGCATTTGTTCTCCAAGATGACCTTTGGCTCCTGCATCCAACCGTCCCTGCTCTGGCCCCTTTTTGTGCACCCACACAGGTCTCACCGGGTGTGCGTGGGGGTGGGAAGCAGGGCTCCTCATGGTTATAGGGACCGAGGTTCAAGCATCTGCAGGTGTTGACTCATCTAACTCACACAACTGCCTCCGTTGTTACGCATGCCTCTACAGGTGGGGAAACTGAAGCACACAGAGGCTGGGTAAGTTGCTTAAAGTTGCTGGGTAAGTGGGCATGTCATGGTTTCAGGGCCCAAGACCCGGGCAGCCTGGCAGCAGAATCTGACCTCCGTAAGCTGACTGATAACATGATTAAATCAGGCAGTGACTGAAATGCCAGTTTAGGAATATCTTTGAAAACTTTCTTTGTGTTTACAGCCTATTCTTTAATGCTTATAGTCCAACCATTTTACTTTAAGATGTAAAGGTTAGTGAAAGGGCAGGCGTACGGTCTCCTGAGCTCAGGTGAAGTCTAGGGCCAAGGTCATTAGGAAATCCCTGTACTCAGGGAGCAGGGAGCCAAATTGTCCCTAAAGGAAGAGAAAGGGCCTCGAGGGCCTGAATCAACACCCCGTGAGGCTGGATCTTGGCAACTCTGATGCTTCAGACGCTCTTCACTAATGGCCGGTCCCAAATGAGAGTGTCTGAGGAGCTGCACTTCCTTTTGTCCCATGTCTTCTCTCCTGCCACCCCCACCCCTGCCCCTCAGCTGGCACCCAGCACAGGGCAGTCCTCGGTGAGACTGGCTGGAAGGAAGACGGCACGGCAAACCTTGGAGGGGATCTCAAGTGTGAGCTTGTGGCCACGTCACAGCATGGTGTACCACGGAATGTTCTAGAACCACATCTGAATAATAATAAGACCCAGATTTCAAGCAGAACTGTCAAATTAAGTGGAGAGGAGATAAAGGAGCCCACACAGAGGGAAGATTTATGTTGGGGAAGGAACTGGAATAATCCTGGGCCTCCGTCCAAAGAGAACAATCAACAATGGTAAGGCAGCGTGAATGAAGGCTGCTTTGGGGGAGGTGGCACTGCGGGGCACACACGATGGGTCGACGGGTCGTGGCTGATGTCAGCGACCAATGCCCTGTCATAGGAAAACTCCCAGAGTGGGTCTGAGAGGACACTCTGGTTTGAAGCTTAAGGTTTCTGTTTTGATTTTTGCACCGAAGGCTTCCCTCCTCTGTAACCGCCGGTGTAGCCGAATAGCTCTGTAGTATCTGTCAGGAGAAGAGCTCATGCTTGGGTGGCCTCAGAACTATAGCAGTTTTCCCTCGAACTCCATTCTTGGTACGTTTTTGACGTTAGCCTTCAAGGAGGGCAGTGCTGTCATGTGGCACTCTGCTGTCCCTTTCCAGGACCACCAGTGTCCCTGGTCACCATGTTAATTCTGCCTGAGATAAATTCCCTGAATTCAGAACACTAAATGGATAAGAGGGAATCTCCTCTGATGTCAAAGCCAAGAAAACAGAGGAAAAAATTGCTTTTCTTGGGCAAACCACTCTTAATCCCAAGAGAGAAAGGGGGGTGTGTGTGGAGAGAATTGATTCTTTCAGAAAAGTGATTCATACTCATTATTTAAAAATTAAATAGAAAATGTAAAAGAGGAAAGCAAACCTACCACTGTTAACATTTTAGGGATCTTCCTTGCAGATACCTCTCCTATGCATATAATTTTCCCTAAACCAGTTGTCTGTAACCTACTTAATTCACTTAATATACGTGCTGCTATTAATCAGCTTTATCTTAGTTTCTGGCTGATCTTCAGTGGATATAATTTGTTGTGTCCCTGCCCTCCAGATATAGCAGCAAGCGGTCTACAAACCAGCACACCAACCCCCTCAAACTGTGGTGGGGCGGGGCTCCTCCAGTGTTTCAGCCATCCATGATTTCTCCTTAATAGGGGTGAATACTTCTGCAGCCCAGCACTGTTTGCACGTCGTATCTCATTTAATCCTCATGACAGTCTATGCGAAATAAGGAATGCTATTATCTCCCCTTTACACACTGACGCTGCTGCCAAGGCTGAGGGAGGGTGCACAGGCTTTGAATCCGCAGTCCTGGCCTTCAGCTAGACATTGGGAGGGTCTTTGGAGACCTCCGCCACCAAATCATGAAGCCCTACCCCGAAGCCCTAAGTAGAAGGAGTCACCCCAACTGCACCTTTGCAAGGTGCAGGAGCATCTCAGCACCATTATGCAGCAGGGGAAACTGAGGGACAGAGAGGCGGAGGGGTCTCACAAGGATGTAGAGATAGAGGCGGACTGGGGGACAGAGTCTGGTGTTTGGTGATTTGCTGGCTAGTTTAGCCAAGAAATGGGGAGTCTTCTGTGAGTAAGTGCCGGAAATGGCTGTGGGCGGGCGGAGCGATGTCGGGGACATGAAGACACTGTATGGAGTGAAGAAACTATCTTGAAAAAAAAAAAGAATTTCAACACAATTTTGGAACCAGGTGTAATCCAGGTATACAGCTATCTGGATCAATTAACACTGACACATTAGAAATTTGAATCAGTGAGAGACAGAAAAATCAAATCCAAGGGCATCCATTTAGTACTGGGGCCCTAAAAACATATTTCAGGGAAATCCCAGGCAGCCTCTGTTCATTGTAAAGTGTCCATTACCCAGTAGAAAGGCCTGGACAACATTTATGTTCAGAAACAGAAATCACAGCCGCAGATGGAAGGGTAGGAGAAAGAGCAGATGAAAGTAGAAGCTGTCAAGCCCTGGCTGCTGTGGCTCAGTGGATTGAGCACCAGCACGTGAACCAAGGGGTTGCCAGTTTGATTCCTAGTCAGGGCACATGCCTGGGTTGTGGGCCAGGTCCCCAGTAGGGGGTGCACGGGAGGTAACCACACACTGATATTTCTCTCCCTCCCTTTCTCCCTGCTTTCCCCTTTCTCTCTCTTTCTCAAAAAAAAAAAAGCCATCAAGAAAGAAGTAGGGAGAACTCAGACACTAACAGGAAGTGACATTCTACTTGGAACAGGCAGTTGTTCATTTTCTCCAGTTCTAGCTGGATGTTCCACTTGGTCCCGACATCCGATGATGAATGGGCCTCCTTAGTCAGACTCCTGCCTCAGCAGCACTGCAGCCTCTAGTGCTGGGAGGCCTCCCAGAGGCACCCTCAGGCCCCTTGCCAAAGAACATTATGGGTTCTCAGAAGCACCTGCTCCCCATCAGGCTGTTACTGGACTCATTAATAGCACTTAGGCTGCTGCCTTCTTAAGGCACTTTGAGAACCCTACACGGCCTCACCCTCAGAGCAGGGGCAGGGGAGGCACCCTCCATTCTGCCCTCTCCACCCCGGTTTGCTTCCCCTTGGACCTGGGGCTCTCCCACGGAGCAGGGCCCCATGATCTGGAGACACCGTGTTTGTGTCTACCCCATAGGTGCACTGGGGGCCGCTCACCCCCACTCCTTTTATGGGATGTACCAAGTTCAGCCTGTTAGCTAGATGAATGGCCAGACTCCCTGAGCCCTTGGCTCCCAATGTGTCATTTTGGCTCCAAGTCTTCCTGAGGGACCCTCGTTCCTGGTCCAGACCTCTCCATGCATTTGGGTGGAAAGGGTGCCTGGTGGGCAGTCAAAAGTCCTGAGTTCGAGGCTTAGTGGGGATCGCTCACTAGCTGGTCAGTGCTGGGCCAGTCCCTTGGATTCGTCATTTGTAACACGGGTATGATGACACCTGCTTCACAGGGTGGCTGTGAGGGTCACTGAGAAATTCACGAGACAGCACTTTAGAGAACTTCAATATCCTAGACAGATGTAAGGGACCGTTGTGATGACAGGTGAGTTATGAGCAAGGAGAAGATGCCTGAAGACGGGGAAGAGGAGGCTTAACCTGCAGGGATAACATTAGGGGCCAAGACAAGTGCCTTTGAGCCTCTGCTCCAAAGGAAGGGGAGTACGGGTGAGGAGGAGAGAGGCGGCTTTGGGACAGCCCACAGAGAGACGTGAGGGGTCCTTCTGGGAAGGACTCGAAAGTGCTGGTACCCAGACAAGGCGATGAGCAAGTACGGGATGTGTGAGGTGATTTGGGGAGGGACAGAGGGCTCCGCAAGGCTAACACACAGGCTCAGCTTTCTGGGAACATGCCCAGGAGCAGGGAGGGCAGCGGGGGTTGGAGAGGCCACAAGGATTGGCCAGAAATGGGCTCTTTTGGCCATTTCATTAGATGGGAACAACAGGAAGAAATGGAGGGAAGAGGAGAATTAGGAAGGAGAGGCAGTAGTGTTTAAGATGTTTTCAACTCTATTTTTTGAGTCTGAGGGCACCTCTGGAGGACGTGGGGGCGGGGATGGCGGGAGTCGAGTGCTAATCAGCACTTGTCCCTCAGTAATGACCAACTTGAACGCAGCAGAGGCTTGGGGGATGGAAAACAAGCAGTGTCCTTTGAACACACACAAGGCAGGCCACACCAGATCAAGCACACCATCCCCAAGTCTCTCTCTGACAGAGGTGCCTGGGCACTTCTGCTTGGTGGCATCAGGGCCAGAGGTGACAACAGTGCAGTTTGGGGGCGTGGAGTGCATGCTCGAGTCAGGTTGCCTGGGTTCCACTCTGCATTCGCTTCTTACTCGCTGGGTGGCCTTGGGGCACTCACTCAACCTCTCAGAGTTTCCAGTGCCTTGTAAAATGTGGGAACTCAACGATTAGTGTAGGTCGAGGGCTTAGAACGGCCACTGGCTCCCGGTACACACCATTCACGTGTCAGCTGCGGCTGTTACCATGACAAGTTGATCACCCATTCATTCAGCCAAACCTTTCTGTATCCTGTTTGTATTTTCAGCCTGAACAGCTTCTCAGGCACAGAGCTCCACCCGACTTTGGATTCATCGACACGTGGTGCCCGTTGGCCCTCCCGATGCAGCCGCTGGCCAGGCAGGGCAGATGGTGTACCCAGTGAGCTCATCCCCTGGTCCCGTGATGCCTGGAGACAGGGCCAAAACCGTGTCCTGGAGCACCCTGTGTGAAGCTGAACCCTTTGTACGGAGCATGGGGGAGAGGCACACTGGCAGAGAGAGAGGCCCACCCTGTGTCACCGAGTAAAAAGAGCACTTTTAGAAATGTGCACATGCAGATTTTCATAAAAAGAAAATAACGTACATAGGATGTGTGCAGAACAGAGGCTTTCTGTGGAAGGAAAGTAGAATTATGGAGACTTTCTCTTGTTGGTGTCTAATTTAAAAAAAAAATTATTTTTAGAGAAGGGAAGGGAGGGAAAAAGAAAGGGAGAGAAACATCAGTGTGTGGTTGCCTCTCACATGCCCTGCATTGGGGACCTGGCCCACAACCCAGCCATGTGCCCTGACTGGGAAATGAACTGGTGACCCTTTGGTTCACAGTCCAGCGTTCAACCCACTGAGCCACACCAGCCAGGGCTGCTTTTTTGTTTTATTAAAATATTTTATAAACATGGATTAAAAGCAATAAATACATCCCCATTTTGGCAAAACAAAACATCTTGTAACAAAGTCACAGGTTTGTCCCACGGCGCGACGCTCCTTTTATTCACAGAATGAATCGCCTGCTGCCACGGGCACGGCGGACAAGATGGCCGAGACACTTAGCATTGATTCTAGGCACTGGGGCCACTCTGCGACCAGTCATGGAGACAGCGGTTGCTTCGGGTGACAATCTGGGTGCATGATTCTTACCTGGGACTGTAGGAACACCACCCGAGGTACCTGATGGGGGTGACGCCTATGGGGTCCTGGATGGGAAAGGGTGACGAGCTACAGCTGGCATGGCCGTTCAGGCGCACACTCAATGAAGAGAGCCACAGAGACCTGTGCATGGCACTCTGACGTCACAGATCCCTCTGCAGTGTGATTCTGTGAGATCTAGTGAGGGG
Source organism: Macrotus californicus (assembly GCA_007922815.1). Taxonomy (NCBI): domain Eukaryota; kingdom Metazoa; phylum Chordata; class Mammalia; order Chiroptera; family Phyllostomidae; genus Macrotus; species Macrotus californicus. The sequence continues at coordinate 97,465 of VMDR010000863.1, read as the reverse complement.
CAGGGGTGTTGGAACACTACACAGAGCTGCTGCTGTTGCAAAAAGAGACTCAAAATTATATATATATATATTTTTGCTAAATTTGAAAAGATGGATGCCCTTCCATCTCCCTAACACAATGGGTTGGGGTTTCCCAGAGCTCCGTGTGTACAGAGGCCAAGAGAGGCTTGCGCACACACGCCAGGTGTCTCGGTGAAACGGGAACACCACACTCCCTCACTTCCAAAGAATTCACGGCAGTCTCCCTGACCCCCCTCTGTGGCACAGGGCTGGGAATGCACACATTCCCGAGACATGGGCAGGAATCAAATCACCTCCACATTCGGTCCAGTCTTTACTGTTGTACCTATCACTTCCTGTTCTAATTGACCCCATTAGCCTCCCTATTGGACTGTAAGCTCCTTGAGGAGGGAGGAGCTCATTTTTAACCACTGTAAATGGCTCCGTGCAGTGCTTGGTATAGGCTAGGTGCTCACTACACCTTCACGAATGGATGAAGGAAAGAATACAGGTTAACTGAAAGCCACTCATACTTTGAGTGACAGGAGCTAACTGCCACACTCTTTCTCACTTACAGACATGCTGGTTTCCCCTCCAGGGAAGCTGCCGCCTCCACTTTCCCTCCCCTTTGTCTGGCTAACTCCTACTCCAGCTTCAGGCTTTATCAGGGCAGTCATTGCTTCTAGAAGCCCTTCCCACCTGCCAAATTCCCTCACAAGTGCCCCTAATGAACACCGGTGGCACGGCGCTACAATTCTCCAGTTACTCATCCCTGGGACGGGACTGTTAATGCCGTGAAGTGGTGAAGACAGCATCGTGTCTTCAGCTCCAGGCACCAGGCCTGATGTGAGGCCGACCTGTCATCACTGCTGCTAAGCCAGGGAGGGTGTAAGGTGGACAGACGGCTTTTGGTGGGGTGGCAGAGATGTGGCAACATTAACCACTGACACTTCGCAAACCCAGAGTTCAGAGTCTATTTCAAGACTGACAGCCAGCCTGTTCTCTTGTGTGGGCCTCCTTGTTCCCTGTGTACTCAGGTGGCCACGTGGCTCTCGCAGACACCTGGGCATTCAGGAACACACCTGGGATTAGCCTGAAACAGGAGCCGCTGCTGGGAGCCGTCCAGAGGTGGGGAGCTAATGATCCCATGGCAGCAGGACCTTCTTCCGATCAACAGACAGAATCTGGTTAATGAAGAGCGATGCTTTGTGCTTAAAAGGCACAAATTCAGGCCCATCCATTAGTCGCTTCGATTAGGATCACTTTTAAATCAAAGCTGCCAAGCCCAGGATGTAGGAAGCATCTATTATTAAGAGACAGAGAGAGAAAAGTAGACTCTTAAGTGAGAGCCTCGCCAATCACCACACGCTGGGAGGTAGCTTTGGGAGCTGATTCAGGGATGTCAGCTGTGTGATAAACAGTTTATGGCAGCTTTCTGTGCACAACATGCATTACTGAGGCTGTGCTCAGGGGCTGTGTGTGCGCCATGCCCCTGCGTGTACACGTGTGCCCTCCAGGCCTGACAGCGGCCTCAGGGTACCTGGGAGGGTGGGCCAGGCAGGGAGAGGATGATGGACACAGGCAGAGCGATTGCACTGGCCCAGCCCTGGCGGGGCAGCTGGGGGAACCTCGGGGACCAGGGCAGTGAGTAGATTATGAGGCCGGCATGTACCAGCCCCTGCCAGGGACCCAGGAAAAAGAGCAGATGTGGCCACTGCACTTGGATCTATTCAGTCCGGCCAGGGAGAGGCATAGGCAAACACTGAATGACAGAGGGACAGTTTCAGAGCCAAGTGAGCCCATGGCCAACTCCATTTGTGGAATGTGCCTCCCATGTGCTCCAGGCTAGACAAAGGGATGGAAGACATGCTCCCTGCCCTCTCCACACACTCCAAGGCCACAGGTCAGAAGAGAGAAGGCAGATTGGCTCGTGTGCCCACAGTCTCTGGTTCAGTGAGCTAAGTATGGACGAGGCGCTGGGTCAAAGGCCAGAGCAGCTGAAAGGAGGGGGGTAAAGACAGCTGGAGAAGGCTCTGGGGAGAGCCTTGAAGAGAGGGCGGGCGTGGAGGGACAAACTCCTTCCTATAGGCTGGAGAGGGGCCATGACAGGGTCATTGTCAGACCAAGGGGTCGTCATTGGTTAAAGAGGCGATGGTTGGGACAGCAGACATTTTGGAGGAGCCCAGATCAGGGTGATGCAGAGCCAGGTGCCAGCTAAAAGCCCTGCGCCGATGTCAGGGGAGCGGCCCTCTAAGGAGCCGGAGCAGCCAACAGGCTCTCCCTGGGACGATCCTGTGAGCTGGAAACGAACAAAGAATGACGAGCCTGCACCCTGCAGGTTGGGCTCTGGGGCCTGTGACGGAACTGTTAATTCCTGCACAGTCCAAATTCCTGCACCACCTCTGAGTTCTGAGGGGACGGGGTGGCGAGTGGACTGGCTCTGGATGTGTGCCCGCCTCTGACTCTTTCCAGGGTGACCCTCGGACCAGGAGCAGCAGCGGGTTACATAATTAAGCTGCAGAAGCCCTGGCTGGAGCTTCCTCATTAGAAAGGGTTGCAGCAGCCTACAGCCTTGTGAGACGAAAGGGAAGGAAAGGAGGGCAATGGCTGGGGTGGGGGGTCGAGGGGGGGAGACAGCATCCCAGCTCTCAAGAGGGGGATGCCCTGTTCCCCGAGGGGATGGCAAGGCCCCTTTGGAGGGACAATTCTCAGCACACAATTAGCTGCCCGAGGCAGCAGACCCCACCACAACCAGTTTTCGAATTCTGGTGCTGGGCTCTTGGGTGCAGCAACCTTCCTCAGAGAGGGCTGCCCTGGAAGGCTGTGGCTGTGGGTGGTTACTTCCCTGTGATGTTTACGCTCTGCCGGCCAGAGAAGGGCAAAACACATGTGATAATCTAAGCAGAAGAGTTCCCTTGGCTCTTCCCAGTTATTAGTGCGGTTGTCAACTAGCTGGTAGGAGCAGAGGTCCTTTGAAGAGGGAAAGAGTCCAAAAGTCCTTGGGCTCAGGGTCAATCTCCTGTCTGGTAAGGAAAGGATTATCCCACTTGGCAGAGGAGGAAACAGAGAGGCTAAGCAAGTTGCCCAAAGTCACCCAGCTAGTCAACAGCAAATGAGGATGAGAAATTAGCTTCCACCTCCTAGAGCAGAGAGCGCCTTTGGCTGCCCCGCAGTCTTGGAAAGCAGGTTTCTGTTTTCCAGAGAACTGGTGGCTTTACGTCAGCCTGGTTTTGTGCTTAAGTCCATCCGCTCACGTGCTGACCACTCGCCAGGGGGACACCAGCAAGCCCAGGTCTAGTGGCCGAGGAGCCGGCAGAATGCACGCGCTCATCTGAATGGCTGATGATTTCATCTGGGGAACTGTCCAAGAAAAATGTATTTAAAGTTAAATTAAAACCCACAGTATAAACTACTCTCTGAAAAAAGAATAAACACATGCATCATTTAGATCCAGCATATCCTGACGGCCACTAATGATCAAAGTAAGGAAATAAACCACGAATGCCAAGGATAAACCATCAATGGAAGCCTCTTTCTGAATTCAGAACAAATCGATCAGAAGTGGCCAGAAGTGATATCATTCCTCCTGAGAAAACCTGCTGGAATTAGTTCGAACCAACTGCTCACTTCAACATTCTCGAACCTAACATTTTATTACTTATCTGTTATTATTTTTAAAGGAAGAAATATAACAGAGCAAACTTTCCATCAGAAAACATTATAAAGTACAGAGACATTTGGGAGCACGGGAAGAGTCGGTCGGTCCTTGAACCCGGAGCTGTTTGCTGCTTCCTGCCCAGGACGAAGGCCAAGGGACCTCGGATCTAGCAAGTGGCCTGGCCTCCGCTGAACAAACTAGGCATGGCTTGGTTTCCTCAGTCCTAGGAGGACTGCAGAGATGCCCTACAACCCCCCAGCTCCATCAGGACAAGGGCCTGGAGTACAATGTGGGGACCAAGAGCAGGGAGGAGGGAGCCCCACGGTGAGCGGGAAAGAGGTGGACTGTCCGAGGAGACCCAACGACAATGATAAGAGAACGGAAGTCAGCCTGCTTTTTCTGAGCATCATGTGCCAGCAGCCGTAAACAGTCAGCGACACAACGCTCCCCCGGAACAGCGTTTTCTTGATCTCAGATGCACACAACTGGCGCTGCTGCTGTTGAGTGTTAACACACGTGCAGGTTAGCCCTTTATAATGTATCCTTTAGCACCGGAAACACAAGTGTTCTCCAGCAAGCCTTGTCTCCATCAGGTTGTTTGAGAACTCCCAGGTACACGGTGGGCCCCAACGTGCGTAGCGTCGGCTACGCCTGGTCATTTCAAGGCAAAGCTCTTAAGCAAGAAAACAAGGTGGCACGTCATTGGTACGTTCAGGAGTTGCTAATTTATGGGCAGCCTTTGCAGATGTCTCCCTTTTATTACAGTTCACTTATTAGTGACCAAGCCATGATTTACATAAAATATACATCAGGCTGCAGCCAACGAATCAAAACTCAGTGGATGTAAAAACTATTGAGTAGCTAGTTGGGCTTTTTCCCTTTTTTTTTTGTGCTAACTATAGTATTTACTTTTATTTCTAAAAAATTTGTATTCATTTATTTGTAGAGAGAGGGGAAGGGAGGGGAACGAGAGGGACAGAAACCATCAGTCGCCTCTCACGCACGCCCCGATGGGGTACCGAACCCACAACCCCAGCACGTGCCCTGACCGGGAATCCACCTGGCAACCTTTCGCCTTGTGGGGTGATGTCCAACTTATTGAGCCACACGAGCCGGGACTTTTCTTTTTAAAAACTTGTGGAAAAATTATATGTATCGAGTTTGAGAAAAGAAACATTTTATTGTCCGTTTCTTTTCTGGCTATTATTATGACCATTTTATTTCATTATTATTTCTGAAAAGAATTTTGTCCCATAAAGAAGGGGACTTTTAAACGACCAGTGTCAAATGGTGTGGCACCACTGTCCTGCCAGGTGTCCTGTGAGCCCCTTCAGTAATCAGCTAGTCTCAACCATCCACAGATCTGGGAGAGGATGAAGATGAATTTCACCCCAGACTAGCAATGTCCCTGCTGATGTCCATGATATTTTCTCTGTCTACCATCTCACACGGCAGCTACCATGACGATGAATTCCAGAACGTGAAGCTCGGTGGTGTGCAGGTTCATGAGGACTTCTCAGGGCCAGGGATGAGAAATCCTTGCCGGGCTGGCAGAGGCTGGTGCTTCAGGCAGGTTCTGGCCCTTCCCAGCCAGGAACCAGAGGCCGGTCCTCACAGCAGCCAGAGCGTGTGGTCCCTGCAGCCCTGACCTACTTCCCGGTCTTCCGGTGGGGGATCTGGCAACAGTGACGAAGCACAATTAAGCGAATTTCGAGTGAGCTTGTGCTAGAAAATCTGTTCAGTGTTCACCTTTTTCCAGGGACGGGAGACAGATAAGATAGATAGAAGAAGGGTTTTATCTTGGAAATGTAAAAATTAACCAGGGGTAGTGAGAAGAACACAGGCTTTGGGGCTGAAATCTGGGTTCAAATTCTGATTCTGCAATCTACTGGCTGTGTGATCTTGTGCAAGTGACTTAGCCATTCTGAACCTCAGTTTCCTTGCCCTTGTGAAGGCACTTAGTGAGGGACACAGTTGACAATCAAGTGAGACAAGTGTCACAAGGGGAGGACAGTGGGTCATTGGAGTGTGAGACAGGCACTTGTGTAGTCTGGGAGCTGGAGAGCCCTTCCCTGAGGAAGGGATGCTTATGCTGAGACTTGGAGGAGTGAAGTTAGCAAGGTGGAAGGGAGGGGTATTCATGCAGAGGGGATAGCATATATAAAGGCCCCAAGCCAAGACATCATAGAGTATTTTCAAGGACCTCAAAGATGACCCCTAAGGCTGGAAGATTAGGGAAGCTGTGGTGCCAGATGTGTGAAACCACTGGCATTTGGGACTTGCTTGTTACTACAGCACACACCTGAGCTTGCTGACTAACGCAAGTGGTTACAGCAGAAAGATGGGGGCTGATGGGCACGTTAGGAGACAATGGAGGTTGCAGAGGTGTTGACAACACTTTAAGACACATGTGGCTGGCAAGAGGGGGAGGGAGCTAGGGTGGTTGACTGAAGGGGGCATTTGCTTTGTTTTAAAGAGGGGAACCATTTTAACCTCCTAAATGCTGACAGGAAGGAGTTAGGAGAAGAGAGGACAGAAACAGACGGGGAAAAGAAAAGCTAAGTGAGCTTGGGAAATGGAGGGAGAGGTGGAGGGAAGGAATCGGGAGTGTGGGGTGCGGGAGGGCCTGGTCTCAGCAGAGTTCCCCAAGGGCTGCCAGGAGAGGTGCACAGAGCGGAGTGGAGCATGCTCTGGCCAGGACAGAACAGTGCTGAACTAGCACCTGAGCTGCCCGGGGCCGCCCGCAGGGGTCAGGGAGCAAAGCACCTTGAACCCCAGGGTCTGCACATTTGCTTCTCCCTTCCCAAGACTCCCAAATCTCAACAACAACAGGAAACAAATTAAATTGTCAGATCACATTGGGTCTATTTCCAGCATTCCAGAGGAGAACTCAGGGGGGCCTGGAACTCCCCCTCCTCCACTTTTTACCTTGATATTTTTCAAAGCTACAAAAAAGTTGCATGAATAGTACAATCACACCTATATAATCTTCTAGATTCATGAAGCATTCATACTTGTAATATTTGCTTTATCTCTATGTATACATATAATTATATGTAATTTAATTGTAAACTTAATATTTTTCTTGGTATAAAACAACATAATAAATTCACCCTGTGTTCAATCTCACAGGTTTTCTTAGGATAGTCTGAGCACTCTGACCATCTGCGGACCAGTCCCAAGCTAATCCAACTCCCAGATGCAGGCAGTTAAGAAGATGCTGGAAGAAGAGTCAGGTGTATTAAATACCCCTCCCTCAGCCTTGCCCCGGAACGGGGAGCAACAGAACCTGAGGAAACAGCAGGGACCCGTGTGCTGCGTCCTCTGCCAGGAGCCGGTTGACAAAGAGTGGGCCTCAGGCACAGAGGTGAAAGGTAGGGAACGTGCTGTCACTGCACTGGAATGCTTTTCCATAAGCAACTCCTGGTTGTCCAAACGGGCATGAGCAGTCCCTGTTGGCTGGGATGGGCTGAGTGGGTCTGGCAGGGAGGCTGTGGACACACACAGGCGCACATGTGTGATGATATGTGTGATGAAACCGATGCGTCAGGCGCGGCAGGTCCCCAGCACCTGCATGCCTGGGGAGGGCAGACATGACATCACAGTCATCGAGTTAAAACGCCAGGTGAAGTTGCAGAATTCTGGGGTCTTTGTCCTCCTGCTTTTGGCACTGTGTTTTGGTCTTCTGTGACTTCAAAGCAAAAGCGATGGGTAGGCAGACAAGAAGGGTGGAATGGAGGGGGGCTGGGAAGCCAATACTGCTCCTCCGCTCCCCAGGACCCCTGCTAATGCTGATGAACAAAACAAAGGAGCTTCAGAGTCACAGGGGACTTAAACTCACTTGCACTGAAATGGGCTTTGGAGACTCCAGAGTTTGAACACCTGAGGGGTGGCGAGGAGGAGGCTGTGTCTTAGTTTCCCATCTTGGTCTGGGGGTTGCTCTCCTCTTGGGGCAGATCTGCTGGGGTCTGTCTCACATTTGTGAGCAGACCTATGGTTAGGTTCCAAGGGAGACAGGGCTTGTGAGATCCACCGAGAAGGAGTTTAAGGTTTTCTTTTTCTAAATCCAAGCATTTAACTAGCACTTGGTGCATGCAAGGCTCTTTTCTAAACACTGAAAAATGTTGATTCATTTAATTCTCTCCACAACCCTGTGAGGTAGGTGTTATCATTGTCCCAGTTTTACACACAAGGAAACTCATGCACAGAGAGGTTGAGCAACGCGCCCAAGTTCCCACCACTAGGTCATGGCCAAGCTGGGATTTGAACCCAGGCACCTGGCTCGTGTGTGCAAGAACCCTCACTGCCAATGAAACTACAAGACAAATTGCCTCAAGGCAAATGACCCTCACCGAGATGAGGGCTGAGTTCTATTTCCCACTGGTTTGTGTTGTTAAAGAAGGGAGCCATCCCTAAAGCCAAAGGAAGCAGGTCTAGGTCCATGCAGTGGTGACACTGGCTGAGTCACTGAGGGGCTGTGGTCTCGTCCTGTGCTGCAGAGGTGAGAAAGACACTGAGGAGCTTTCCTGGGAGGAACCCAGAACCACACAGAGCCCGGAGGGCTGGCTGGCTGGCTCTGGGCATTCCCCACTGCCCACCAGTAAGTCCAGGAGGGCCAGATCACAGCAGGCTACACCTCCCTGGGCATGTCTTGTGCCCTTGAATCAGGAGTAAATTCTATGGGGCTTCTGGGCTAAACCAGCCACGGAGCAGCCACTGTTGACTTGGTGATGGCCAGACCGAGGTGGGCACACTCCCTGCCACGGGCTCCCCCTGCCCTGGGCTCCCCCCAAACCTCATCCAGACCCTGCATCCCCTTTCCCTGCTACCACACCTAGCTCTCTGATTCTCAAAGGCTCTCAGAAGGTAGGGGTGTGTCTCCTTCACATCTGAATTCTTCCCCTCTGGCAGCACCAAGTATGCAGGAGGGAGAGGGAGAGACTTAGCGTCTAGTCTGTGCCTGCTCCCAGCGGGGACTCCCACCTGTGCAGCCTCACCTGCTCTTCATAACACCCTTTCCGGGAAGGCAGACCACCCCCCATAGTATAGCTAAGGACACAGAGAGCCTCCAAGAGGTTAAGGGACTTCGCTCAAGGGTGCTTAGCTGAGTGGCAGAATGGGATGCGGGACGAACCCTGGCTCCGGGTCCCATCGGTCTGCACACGGCTCCTGGGAAGGTGCCGGTTTAGCCACAGCTGCTCTGACTTGCCCTTTGCTCATGGCTTTGATCATCTTGCTTGAGTCCATTCAGGACTGAGTTTGTTAACCCCTCCTTGCTTCTGGCCCCAGAAGTGCTTCCTGATGGGTCGGGTACTTGACCTCGCCTGGTGGGAATCCAGTCCCAACGTCAGCCCATTTTTGGGCTATGTCCCCATCCCGTTCTCAGTGAAAACCCTGGCTCATGACAGAAGACAACTGATGCTGGAGAAAGGTTTCAGGTAACACCTGCTCTAGGTCTTCTCTCTTTTAAGAGAATCTTCATATGTCAAGATACCGCCACATAACATAATACCTTTATTATACAAATGAAACGAACTTATAAAACCAGTGTGTGTTTCTTCCCTAGCTAGACTCTGAGCTGTTCAGGGCCCGGGACTGATTGGGTCCCAAGGAGCCCGGTGCCTGGCACATCACGGGCTTCAGTTGGGCATTCTGTACCTTTTCAAACTTTAAGGCATAACTTGTTTGAACACTTTTTCCAGGCATTTTCATAAAACATCCCCCATGAAAAGATGATCACCAACAGTATCAGACAAAAGGAACCCTTGAAGAGCAAAATACAAGGAAGGCCTTTGGAACGAGTGTCACAGCCTCCCGGAGTCAGCCAGTACAGGCAGCCAGAGCGAGGACCCTGGGGCGTCAGTCGGTCATAGACACTCGCTGAGGGTCATGGGCTTAGGTGCTTTGAACTCCCTAGTGGGAAATGCCCAGTCCCTGCTCCTTACTTCCGGCAGAATGACACTATAATACCCCAAAGTCACACCGCACTCCCTCCCCCCAGGGTTTCAAAATCCCCACCTCCGGAAGTTCCTCCTGCTACGCCCACACTTGAAAATAGGGATATTTAATCAAAGTACAATTTTTGATTTATCTCGACAAGTTGGATGATCTGGCCATGCTGGGCACACTGCCACAAGATACTATCGTTGGTTGGGGGTCCTCCCCAGCAACCCTGCTTCCTGGGCTTCTGGTGACACAACGCTCATCTCGGCTCTGCACCTTGTTCCTCAGGGTAACAAGCAATTTGTTGTCACCCATTTAACTAAGCAGTTCTCGAACCCTGCAGCTTTCCCTCCGGCCTGGTGGTCCCAGGCCAGGCGCCTGCTTCTCCCAGGCACACTGTCCTGAGGGGGCCGTTAAGGCGAGGAGGGGCTGCGTCCTGCCCTCTCCGCTCTCTAGCCGCTGGTATGCCCCCAGCCTGCTAAGCAGCCTCCACGCTCTGACCCAGTTTGTCTTTTAGGACGTACTCCCAGAATGGCTGCCAGGGCTTCAGCTCTGGGTCTGGAAAGAGAATTTTTTCTGCAAGGGATGTTGATGACCTCTTCTGGAAGAGAAAAGGTCCCGTGGCCTATTTTGTGCCAGCTCTCAGTGAGTGAGAAACACTGAGTTTACGCCCACATCTAAACGGAGAAGCACAGGAAGGTTCTTGTCCCGGTTCTCGTCATTATAAATCCTAGTATGAGGACAAGTGAAGGGACATTGTCCCTAAACTCCCACTGAAAAGTCTGGGGAGGGAAGGAAGGAGTAAAAATCTTTGCGATCAGATTTTTCTCATATTCAGATTTATTCCTTATTAACTGTTAATAGCTTGTTCATCATGCAGTATCACAACTGTGCAGAGAGGCATACATTTACCACATGCTAGCCTTTTTGATGTTCATTATGACTTTAATCTTTATGAAGTACCCACAGTATTTCAGGTGCTAAATGGCCGGCGAAGGGCAGGGTGGGACGGGATGAAGGCTCCGTGCCCACAGTCAGTTGTTACTGGAACTGCTCAGCTCTGCTGCTAGCCTTCCCAGGCCTGCAGCTGGATCCTGCAGGGGCAGCCCCACTGTCTTGGGGACTTCAGATATGTCCTCTGTGGGGTAGGGTGTGACTGAGGAGGGTGTGTCTCTGCAGGTTCCCAGGCATTGGGAGGTGTTTGGAGGTGATGGGGCTTTGTGTAGCCACTCTAACCTTGCCAGAGTGCTCCAGGGTGGTGTCCCGGGAGGACAGGGGAGGGGCAAGGGGCAGAGGTGACCACTGAATGCAGGCAGGGTGTTGGAGCCACCAGGCAGGAGGTCCACAGTTAGAGGAGAGGAGGCCCCCTTCAAGACCCCTTGGCAACCCCCTTTCAGTTCTACAACCCACCCTCAAAACCTTGTGAAAGTGGAAGCATGTTTCCAGGTCGCTATACACAGCCTACCATGACGACAGGGTACCAAGGTCAGGGCTTAGAGCTGTGACAGGGCCAGCCACTCTCTTTGAGCTGTGCACACATCACCACTACTCCTCACAGCAGCCCTGAAAGAGAGGTACTACTATTCCCATTTTGCAGATGAGGAACCAGGCTCAGAGAGGTTGAGCCACTTAACCAAGGTCACACAGCTAGGAGGTGGCAGCCAAGAGCCAACCCTGGTCAGCCCTCCTCCAAGGCCTGACCCTTTCCACGACCTCTCATCCACAAGTCAGGAAGGTAGGAAGGGGTGGGTAAATTGCATCTCATGTCTGTTTCTTGAGTGAGACATGATAACAAGAAAGTGATTAAAACAATATTTTGGAGAAAATCGTTTGAGTGGCTAAGAACTGACCAGGCAGGCGCAGGGAAAAGAGACCATGGAGGAGCCCATGTAGCAGGTTTTGTGCTAATAGTGGCGTGGCTGACTTCGGAAAGGAAGAGGAAGGTGGCTCCAGGAGCCAGTAAGAGAGCAATGGCCAAAGTGGACAGAAAACGAAGGCCTCTGGAATCAGACCACCCTAGGAGCTCCTGGGGTGCAGCCCACAGGTGGGCCGAGCGGGCTGGCGGTTCCGCAGCTCCTTGCTGTACTGCATGCCCGCCCCTGGGAACTGCTCCATCACCTCGGACAAGAGAAACCTCATTAACCTAACTGATATTTTCCAGCTACAAAGGTGGCTTCTGTTAAGAAGACTGAGGGGAGAGCAAATGGCTGCTCACCGAGAGGAAGACTGTTCCGTGAGGGACGCACGTGCACCCTCCAGGAACTGCCGACCTCTAGGAAAGCTGGCATTTGTGGTTGATCAGGGTGCGTGCTTCTGCTTCAGCCAGGCTGCTTTAGTGAAAGGCAACTTACCTCGACTCAAAGTCATTCTTTGACAGATTTATTTATGTATGTTGTTGTTGTTTTTGTATTTGTTTTATTTTTTTCTCCAGGAGGGCAAGTCCTAGTCACCAGTCATTAGGCAGCTCCAGCTCCTGTTTGCTCCTGTAGGGATAACCGCTTGGCCTCAGGGTGGCTACTCGACACAGGCTGAAACTGTCTTTCCGAGGCAGAGCTCACACGCTCTGCAAAGCCAAACGGTCCCTGGGAGGAGGCGGCGGCAGGAGAGGGCTTCCTGCAATAGGAGAAAGTGGGAATGTTCTAGAAAGCAGCTGCCGAGGGGACACGTCTGTAAATCTAATCATGTGTCCCAGTGACTGGCCTCTGTCATCTGAGAGGCTTCAGCTTCATTTCTGGGCATCTCACACACTGGTGCTTCCTGGCCAGGCCTGCACCACAGGTTGGCCCCTCATCAGCTGGGTCTGAGGGCCCCTCTCCACGTGTCCCGGCCATCGAAAGAGGCCTGGCCAGGAGGCACCAGTATGTGAGAGCCCAAGAAAGGAAGGTGATGTGGGTGCAGGAGGGGGTCTGAGTGGGGCAGAGGAGACCTGGTGCTAGGCCAGCTTTGCCATGAACTTGCTGTGTGACTTTGGGGAGGTCACTTTAGTTCTCTGGGCTATTTATTACCTCATTTCTCAAGTGGCTCTGGCATCTGTTACCATGCAAAATTTGTCCTTAACACCTTGTGCTGGCACCTTTGTGTGGATTTTCTCAGTATAACCTCAGAAAGCAGGGGAGGTATGGGAGAAGGGGGTCCTCCCAGGAGGGGAGAAGGCAGCTGAAGGGAAAGAGGGTAATTCATTCTAAGGATGTTGCATATTTGGGGGCCACTCCCAATACTTTTAGCTTTCTCTTCTGGCCCCACCTTTCTCTTCCCTCCTGGCCCCATTGCCAGAGGGTTGATGAGGCTGTGACTCTCCATCCCAAAGAAGTTGGGGTGACTCTGTAAGGAAGAGGAGGTTTGGGCAGGGGGTGGGACCAGGCTGGCCTCTGGGGATTCTTCTGCCTCCTTGGTTCCCAGCATTCTGGGTCTACAGACCAAGCAGAGTGACCCTTAACTAGCAAGCAGACACTCTGGCCTTGGGGTCCGGAGCCTACACTCTTGTCATGCTGTGCCTGTCAGCCCCTCTGGAGGGAGCCCATGGGACAACCCAATAATTAAGACTGAACAGAGGTCCTCAGAGGATTGGCTGGAACCTCTCAGTGTGAAAGAGGAGACTAGGAGTGTCTTGTTGCTTCCCTGGGTATGGGGAGTGTCCCCATAGAGCAAGGTCTTGGGCCTGTGCTCTTCGTCCCTCAGGGAACATGGGGGATTCTGCAGGCACCACGGAAAGGCTGTGGAGCAAGGCATGCAATCTGCGCCATGGAAGTTACCCCGGAAGAGACAGGCATGGTGCCAGGTGGGAGGCTGGCCCCATCCCGAGGCAGGGCTGAGACCAGGAAGCGCGTCCCCCTGTCCCCACTCCTGAGGGGCCCAGGTTCTGGAATGGCAGCTTCTCTGTCTTCCCCTTCCAATTAGGAAGTGCCACCATCCAGCCTAGAGTGGTTGGAGGATGAAATGAGGTCATGTGTGTGAAAGCACTGAAAGAAAAAAAAATCCTGTTGAGGTTGTTTTTGATATAAAAGGATTGGGCATTAAAATCGTAAAGTGGCAGGCACATCACCCAGCCTGGCCTCAGAGAACTCGTCCATGGGGTTCTCACTTGGAATGCAGGTTACCAGGCATTCTGGGGACCAGGGTGGCTCAGGGGGCTCATCAGGGCTGTCACAAACCACAACAAAGATTAGACACTCAAGTAACACAGTGGCCCGCCTCTCCTTGGCCTGCTACGCTATCCACCCCTCCTTCCACGGGAACACTACAGAAGGTGCCCCGTGTTCCACTCCATGCTGTGTGTGTGCTGCTGCGAGTGCTTGTCCTACAGCTCACCTGGAAGTTTCCTTTGTCTAAGGTGGCAGAACGCCTGGGCTAGCCCACGAAGGCCTGGGGACAGACCTTCTTCAGTCTCCTCTGTGAAATGAGAGAGTGAGGCCAGATGATAGCCTCTCTACCAGGGGTGACACGCACACGCGTGTCACCTGGGAGCCTTTCAAGGAACCTTCTTCCAGGTGTTTCAACCCTTTTCCAGTGAGCTGAGGCCTGAGCGTATTTATGAATTTATTATTTTCTAAAAGGCAGTATATACATGGTAAAAAAATTAAGCAGAAAGAGTAGAATAAAAATGATGCCTCCTGCCCTCACCCAGCTAGCGCAGCCTCTCTGGAGCTGTGCCGTCTGGTTTACTCAGTGGCCTCTCAATGGATTTAATTAGCAGTCCTTTAATTATGCACGAGATCATCTTTGCATGTTTAGCACACTCCCCAACTTTTTCCCCTGTAAACTACCTGTTTTTTCTCTTCCCAGGGACGGGTATTTTGGTAAAGCATCTGAAACAGTTCTGGGGTGTCTTAGGATCCCCGTCTGTCCTGGATGACCCAAGACCCCTTAAAGCTCTAACACTGTACATTCTGTGAGCGTCATTAAGAGTCTGAGGGTCTGGGGACTGTCCGGATTTCACAGAGTGATGGGAATGATGGAGATCTTTTGTATCTACTTCCATTGAAAGCTCCTCCTGGGAGCCCAGAGCCAGCACATTTCTGCCGCATCTGCTACAAAGTCCCCTCATTCGGCAACCAGGCGTGGCCCGGCTGTGGGGCTTAGGCCCCACCACTGCGCAATGAAAGGGTGCGAGATTCCCAGGGGCAGCTCAGGTATCAGAAAACTCTGCATCGCAGAACCACCTGAGCTCTGTTAAGGGCCATATTTCACGTGATTTATCTGGCATGGTTTGTGCCTCAGCCTAGCTGTCTGTGCCAGATTAATGCCTAACTCCACCGCCCTCACCCAGAGCTTCTGTTTTGTAGGAAGTGCTCCAATGACCACTGAAAGAATAAATCATTAACACCTGTCTAATTGCCCCCCTTTTTGTCCAGAGGGTAGTTATTAAAGTTTAAATCAGTTCAGTTGACTGTGCTTACAAAGACTTTTAGCATAAGGAAGTCCGCTTGCTGACGGTCCCAACCAGCTTTCTTGCAAATTTCACATGCCCCCTTCCTTGGCCCTGGGAACAGGGTGGCCAGAAAAAAGTACAGGGTGCCCAGTTAAATCTGAATGTCAGATAAACAACAAGTAATTTTTTTAGTGTAAGTATGTCCCAAAGATTTCATGGGACATCCTTACTGTCTTAGTACCCTGTAGCTTCTGTAACAAATGACCACACACTGAGTGGTTTAAAACAACAGAGACTACTTATTCTGTCATAGTTCTGGAGGCCAGAAGTCCAAGATCAGCACCACAGGGAGGCAATCAGGGTGTGGGCAGGGCCGCACGCCTTCTGGAAGCGCAAGAAGAAAAGCCTTGGCTTGTCTCTTGCAGCTCTGGTGGCTGTCGGCATCCACTCCTCACCGCTCTTCATCGGCCTCATTGTCGCCTCATCTTCTGGGTTTTTGATCTCTCTCTGCCTTGCACTTACAAGGACACATGTAACTGCATTTAGGACCCACCCAGATAATACAGTCAATCTCATCTCCAGATCCTTAACTTAATCACACTAGCAAAGATCCTTTTCCCAAATAAGGTCACATTCACAGGTTCTGGGGATTAGGACCTGACATCTTTGGGGGACATGAGGTAGCATACTACACTCACACTAAAAAAAAATAGTTGTTGCTCATCTGAAGCCCACGTTTAACCGGGCGACCCTTGTTTTAATGGGATGAATCTGACAGCCCTCCCTGGGCTAAGCTGGCGGGGACTGAAGTGGTTTGCCTTCAGCTGTTCACGGCCCTTCCGGGTAGGACTGTAGGGACCAGATCTCAGACCCTAAACTGCTCATGGAGGTCTTTCATCCTTATAGTAGGGCTCTTGGTTTATGGTGTCACTCTGGTTCTCTGAATCTAAAGCCTTGGATTAATCTGAAGATTTAACTTTTTAAAAGATTTTGGCAAATAGTGCATGTGTTTCCATTTTTAGCGTTCCAAATGCAGACCTGTACCTGTCAACCCTCCAAGAAAGTAGAAGGATGGCCCTGGCTGGTGTGGTTCAGTGGACTGAACACCGGCCTGTGAATCAAATGGTCACCAGTTCGATTCCCAATCAGGGCACATGCCTGGGTTGCGGGCCAGGTCCCTGGTTTGGGGGAGTGTGAGAGGCAACCACATATTGATGTTTCTCTCCCTCTCCTTCTCCCTCCATTCCTCTCTCTCTAAAAATAAGTAAATAAAATCTTAAAAAAAAAGTAGAAGGATGAACAAATACACAATGTACCTATTTCTTTCTGTTCCCAAGTCTCTTTAAGAAAGTCCTTGATTTAAAAAAATATATTATTTATTGTTAGAAGAGAGGCAAGGAGAAAGAGAGGGAGAGAAACATCAGTGTGTGGTTGCCTCTCATGCACCCCCAAGTGGGGACCTGGCCCTCAACCCAGGTACATGCCCTGACTGGGAATCAAACCGGCGACCATTTGGTTCACAGGTCAGCACTCAATCCACTGAGCCACAACAACCAGGGCAGAAAGTCCTTAATTTTTAATCAGCATTGAATTCACTCACCCATTCATTCGTTCACTAAGCAATCACTCAGTGTTTATTCTGTGCCATGTGCTGTGCCAGTCACTGAGGATACCGGGATGAGAAGAATACCACCCAACAGAGGAATATATTGGGGAGCCTGGTTCTCTGGGAAGCCCAAAAAGTAGAATCAGACAAAGGTGTGAAAATTAAACATAAAAGAATGGGTGCTAGTAATGTGAAAGCAGGACATTTTAATCAATTTGCTTTAAAACTAATAGTGTAGAGAGAAACCCAGTTAATTTACTATTTATCTTTAAATTCTAGGAACCATGTTTTAGCCTTTAATTATGGAAAAATAACCTATATTACAAGATGTGTTACTTAGCCAGGTCTGCCTTAACATGATGTTTTTTCCTCTTTCTGTGTCTTCCAGACCCCTGGAAGTGGGGGTGATGGTAAGGCAACTCCTCTGTCCCCAGAGTCACACTTCAGAGCCCCTACTTTGCTCTGGACTTGGCAGGGCAAGCCCACTGGTCCAGCCAGAGCAGGGCTGCTCGCACTCGGGGATTTCTCCCTCCATCCCTTCACCCACGGGTACCTCCTGCTCTCCTTTAGTCAAGTGCAGGGAACACTTTTTGGCACAAATTATGCCCATTCCTCCAAACACATCTTATGCCAAATAGAATTTTTTTAATAGTAAAAAGCAATCTGTTATTTATGTATTCTAACGTACAAGTCCTCAAGCTGAAATTCCAGGTCTCTGCTCTATCAAACAAACAAACAAAAATATCAAACAATTTTTTCTTTATCCTTGGAGGGAAAAAGCAGCATCTCTTCTCTCCCCTTGTACAGGCACTGGCAGTTTAACAAGTGGTAGGACCCCTCAGGCTAAAGCAATGAATGGAAAAGCCAGGGGGAGGCTTGTTCCAGAGAGCAGCAGCCCAGGCTTGAGAAGCAGAAGCCCTGGGTTCAAATCCTCTACCAGCCTCAAAGTAGCTATGTGATTTCAGATGCCACTGAATTTCCCAGACCCTGTTTACTCTCTCTGAACCCCAGTTACTAACCTGTAAAAGAGAAAAGAGTTCGGAACTCACAGGCTCACACCAAGAATTAAATGGGATAAAAAATAAATAAATTTAAAAAACAATCAGATGAGATAATGTAGATAGTAAAGTATTATCTCCTTAGTAATTTGGGGAATGGGGAGACCTCCCAGCACCCTGAAATCACATCATGCAGGCCACACAGATGTGAGGCCCTCCTCGTGCTTATGTGTTTAAAGTGTTCCCATACCACTTCTCGCTCCCAAACGCCAGAGGTTGATGTCCAAATAAGTGTTAAAATGGCTCAGATATTTAACTGACTATTCCTTAATTAGTCCAAACTAGAACAATAGTATATCCAGAAAGCCAGGTTGTCCCCAAGTGTTCTTTGCAAACTTTGAGCCCACCAGGAACAGGATTTCTTCCTCTATCAGGGGTGTCCAGCCTTTTGGCATCCCTGGGCCACACTGGAAAAAGAAGAGTTGTCTTGGGACACACATTAAATACACTGCGACACATAATCACAAAAGAATCTCATAATACTTTAAGTAAATTTACAATTTTGTGTTGGGCCGCATTCATAGCCGTACTGAGCCATATGTAGCCCATGGGCCATGGGTTGGACACCCCGGCTCCAGAAGGTGGCAATCCCAGCCATGAAGTCCCAGTGACATAGGACCTGGTGTCTATTATGTGGCCATAGCCTTTGATGATGGGGTCCCTGCACCCAGGGGCACAGATGTGACCAGCATGTCCATGTCTGTCCATTTGATTTGATTGGGAGCTGCCCTGGCCCAGCATCCCTGCTCTCCTCATTTTGCGTCCAGGGCTGTGTGCGGAGGGGGCCACACCCCACAGCTCCCACCCAGATCCAGGGAACTAATCAGGCCAAGACCAAACATGTTCCTCCTGGTGGCCCCATCTTTCAGTTTGGGGCACTTTTAAGAATTTTCTTGAAGAACTACTTAGTATTCACCCTGAATACAATTTATAGATTGAAATGATCCCTGTCCACCCCCACTCTCACCCTCCCAGAAAACTAACAAAACAGAAACTCGAGTGGGATCTCACATATGGTATCTTGCCTTTATGGCTGAAAGATTTTTTTAAATGTTGGAAAGAAGGTGGGAGGCAATAGCAGAACTGAGAAATGATTCTTGTTTCTGTGGGACATGTATTTTGATACCATAAAAGAGCCAAGGGAAGTTGCAAATTCTAATTAGTACGGTATACAAGACCCCAGCCTCCTCCGTGTGAGCCCTTCCCTTCCCTGTTCTCCAATCAGTCCCTCTTTTCTGGCCCCACAGTGTGGGCTGCACTGGTGTAAGCAGAGGAAAAACAGTGGATTATTGAGTAAGGGGCAGTATCCCAGGAGGCTGGTTGATGCAGGCTGAGCCCCCAGCCCTCCCCACCGTGACCCTTTTTCCTAACAGCAGAGAGCTTGCCTTGTGTGCCTTGCCCAAGACAACCATCCTCTTTGAGTGAAATTTCTCCCTGTAGACACTGCCTGGGAACCTGAATGTCATCTTCCCTGAGTTTATGTCCTGGGCTCCTCTCGGCCACGTTTACCCGCCTTCATCAGTCACATGGACCTCTTCATGGAAGTGCAAGGGGTATGAACATTTTTCATGCTTTGTGTGAGCTGGAAGAAAATGAGCTTCTCTATTTGATAAATGTGAACCTGCCCACGACACTAAATTTGGTTCTGCCGTCACCGGCGACATGAAGCAGTGGCCCAGTTTAGAGGCTAGCTTTCAGTCTAAAATACTTTCTCCAGGCTCGGGTTACATATGACCCATTCTCGGGGGCCGGAGGGCACTGCTTCTCTGGTCACTGGCACCGAGGGCATGACTGTCTGCGGTGCCAGCGTGGAGGGTGGGACCAGAGAGGAGGATCTGAGGTCCAGGACTGAGGTGCCATCTTGCTCCCTCCCCAGCTGTGACATCTGTGGGCCTCAGTTTGTTCCTCGGCATAAGGAGATGAGAATCCCTGCCTTGTGGGGGAGTGAGGGATATGTGAGGCCATGTTTTTAGTAAAATAAATGCAACCCATTACTACCGTTATTATCAGCATCTTCATCAGCAAAGCTAATTGGGACCAACAGGGAGTGTAAGTTGGTTTGAAGTAGGGCAAAGCAACAATTGTAGAATATTTGAGAGGAAATGTGATTTTCGTTATTTTCAAGTATATAGAGCAACAGAACCATGTACTCGTAGGTGGAAAACTTGCTTTATTTAAACAGGTAGCACTCATCTAACATGGGCCTATTTGATTTATTAGCATCAAACTTCAAGGCTCGAGAGTAGTTATTTTGAGCTGTGTATGTGCCTAGCTCTGGGACAGGCAAGACACCCAGGGGAGAAGGAAGGCCATATGAGACACAAGCCTTGCCCTCAGAGGACCTGCATACAGTCTGTGGGGAGTTGACACCTGCACTCAAGGCAAGAAGGAAAATAATTAAGTATTAACCACTGTGGTGCTGACGGCTGGTGGGACGTGAAAGGTGGAGAGGCTCCAGATCCTGTTGACAGGGAGAGCTGGAGAAGGCTGCAGGCAGGACAGAGACTGGGGAAGGTGTCAGGGTGATTTACAGAGGTGGGGACAAGAGAGCGTAAGACGTCTATGAAGAGGCCAAGAGGCAGACTGGCCAGCAGTGGGCCTGGACCAGTAGAACTGGACAGGGAGTCCAAGCCCCAGCATGGGGACCTGGGCAGGCAGCACAGGGTGGGTCTTGGCTTAGCAAGGGGCAGAGATCCCAAACGCAGACGCCTGCCTGGATGGGGCAGGGCATACGGCAGGGCTACTCGAGGAAGAACGGGTTGGCGGTGGTCTGTAAACTGGACTGGATGTGAATTTCAGGATTGAAATTAGGAACAATTCATCATTGTTTCCATAATGATCGAGGGTGACATGATAAGGCCTATGCTGCTTTTAGAACTGGCGAGAATAGGAACTGGGAGGGGAAGGACAGTGTCTAGGAGGAAGAAACAGTTAAGTCTGGTCTAAGATGTAGATGGAGGAGAAGAATTTAAGACTCCAAGATGTGCCACATTGGGACGAGAAGATGGCAGGTTCCAATGACCAAAGTGGAGGGGACTGGGCATAATGAGGACAGCTTTGGATAGAGCAGGGTAACCAGGGGTCGATGATGTGGGGCCACTAGACACCCAGAACCAGTGCTGAAGGCAGCCATGCAGTAGAGTAGCTGTTGTCAGGGTGGGGTGCCCCATGTACCCTGAAACACTTCCCACCACCCCTGTGCACGAGATACCGGCCATTCACAGGGCAGAGGCAAGCAGACTGCAGCCCCGCTCCAGCTCCATTCAAATTCCAAGTACAAGTGGTTCAATTAATAAGCCTTCACTGTGCCTCTCACCACCAAACAGCCATCAGAGCATTATACCATCAAAGTCAGGCCTGGCCTTTAATTTAATCACTCTTGCCTTAATCGATTCCTGTGGAGTGCTAAACACTGAGTGGCAGGAAGAGGCTGCCCCCTGGGCATAATTAGAATATGAGATTCTGCACCATGTCCCCATCTGATTAGGAGGGAGTTGACCCCCCACCCCCATCCCCGTCAAGAAAACAGAAAGACTCCCAGGAAATCCCATGGAGAGTCAGGACACAAGCCAAGGAAGTCCCAGCCCCTCTCTGAAGAAGTCAGCACTGGCAGGGGCTGGACATCACTTGAGGTGATACTAAAGGGACCCCTCCCACTGTCCTGCACCCTGGCTTTGGACTTCCTTTTCAAAAGACGGGACAGACAAGGCCAGAGGAGGCTGGACCAGGCTACCTGTCCATCCACCCCCGGCAAGAGCCCTGCTGCGGGGCACTCACCCTGGGACCCAGTCTGGCTGGTGCAAAGGGAGGCAGGTGGTGGTAGCTGCGGTGTTCCAGACATCAGGCTCCACTCAGCCCACGAGAGACTTCAGGTCCGGCACCTGACTGTGGCTCCAGGAGGCACACCCCTCCATGGGGAACCTGTCTTCTGAGAAGCTCAAAGGCATTCTCATGGATTGTTTTATTTCAGTTCTGTGACTACCCTGTGAGGCCACATTGTCCCCTCTCTGAGGGGGGAGAATGAATAATCCTTATTTTACAAATGGAAAAATGGAGGTGCAGGAAATCTGATATTACAACAGGAGGATTTGTTTTTACTGAGGTGTGATAGACATACAACGTCATATCGGGAGATGCTAATTTAATCTCTGCCATGAGTCTCTTGGTTGGTAAGAGGAAGGTGAGGCTGTGTTAAACTCAGGGTTTGGCAAGCCCAAGCAGTGGGCGGCAACAGAAGGCCACGGAACAAGGGGAGGGCCAGCTTCTGGATTCAGTCTTGCTGGCAATAAATGATAAGAAGATCTTTTCTTAAAGATTTTTTTTTTTTTTACCTTGGCCCAGATTGTCAACTTATAACATGAATCTTTTTCCCTACCTTTCCCATCAGACATCAAACACTGGTTTGTAATTATTTATAGCACTTTAGTGACATTGAAAGAGATTTATTTCAATTTATTCCATCTGTATTAACACTCTGCAGAGGGAGCAGAGTGCAGTCATCACTCCCGGGGTCTGCTGAGAAGGGAGGGGCTCCAGAACTCAAGGAGGAAGAATTGAACCCAGGGGAGAGACACCCAGAGGGCATGTTATCCCCACAGGATTAACCCCAGGGAAAAGGTTAAATAGGTTTAAAGAAGGTTCAGGTGAGTTTGTGCATAATCAGTCCATTATTCAAGCGGATTTAGGGATGTTCTGTGAGATCCTTTCTAAGCAGGCCTCCAGGCGGCAGCGGAGGCGGAGTCTGCGTGGTGGTCAGTTGGGGCCAGTGCAAAACTTCCTGGTACTCGGGAAGGGCCAGGGCAGCAGGAGGGCGGGCGATGCTCCCCAACAGCTATCCCTGGGGACTCTGTGCAACGGGCAGCTTCGAAAGGGACAGGTCCCCGTGAATCTACACCACAGTTATTACCACGCCCCAATGTAGCAGGTTGTATGCAACTATTTTATTTGGCTTATTATTTGCCTTCCTTGGCTTATTAACAAATTCTGATGCATCACCAATACCAAAGTTAAAAGCTATTCAAGTTTTCAGCCAACCTAATACAAAAAAATCATATATACAACAAATATAATGTAGTGAATATTTACATTTAACTATGTTTATACTTATATAAATATAGATGATATATGATTATAATATTTATATTTATAGAAACATATATGACATGTAATATTTATATGCATATACATTTTAAACCAAAGAGAGTCTTTGAATTGTAACCTTCCCTTGGGTATTTAAGCATTTGGCTTTTGATTATTAATTATCCAATAAGCTTTTTGAAGGGGAGACCACGGGTGGGGGCGTGAGGTAAGACAACAATTTGGTGTCGCTGTCCAATTAAGAACAATTAAAAATAAGCACCTTTGAATGACCTACAAATAATGGCAGAACTGGATTTGATCCAGGACAATTCTGTTGACACATAATTTAAGACACTGGTTCTAACTCAAGGGGGAGAGCTGGCCTTTATCCTGGGGGAGGGCACAGTTCCTTGGCTCATGAACTGCTCCCTCCTTCCCTGTACTTCTTGTTGGCTGTAGAGCCACACGAAGGGGATTATGGACCCAGGGGTCCTCTGATATCCTTGGTGTCAGGGAAGGGGGACACAAAGATGAAAGTACATCCCTGGACTTTCTGTAGCACAACCTCGGAATTAGGTCTCAAGACAACATCACCCAGCCAGCCCCAGCCAGAAGGAAAACTAGCAGCTGGGACCAGAGATAATTATGCCCCTCTTATCTTTGATGTCTGCTTTAGTAGTGAAGCAGTCAGGACCAGAAGGAGAGCCCTGAATGAGGCATCGTTATCAATGGCTTCAGATTTCATTCTAACTAGCTAATTTAAAACGGCTTTAAAAGTGTTAGACTTTGATCTAAAACTCCTTCACTTAGGGGAGTTAATACACTAAGGGAATTTCATTTATTTTGAGCCTTATAGTGGAAATGCTGCAACGCCCCTTCAGTTGGGGTTCTACGTGAATGGATTTGAAGGGCTGTCCTGTCCTGAGCGTCTTGAGGGTCTCTGCCCTGGGCTGCCTCCTCCTGGCACCAGGTCAGGAGCAGAAATGAAGGACTGTGCCTATTCACTGCTGGGCCCACAGGGCCTGGCGCCCACAGCCTGGGTCTCCACCTACCACAGCCAACCTTCTAGGTCCATCATACTTGTTACAATAATCATGTAACTAAAGCTGATGAAACACAAGGATTAAATGAAAGATAAATTCTTAAAATAACTTTTTACTGTCCAGTGGGATGTCAGAGACCATAAAAAAATAGTACGACTTTAGAGGGATTCTGCATGCAGATTGCTCCTCAGTGCAAGTCCTTCAAAGACATGGAGATTGGCCATCCTAGGCACCGCACTCGAGTGTGGCTTGGGCAGAAAAGACAGGGAGTTCCAACCGGCTGACCCACACGCCAAGAGAAGGCTGGGCCCTGTCCCAAAAGATGGGGGGATAAGTGTGCTTTTATCCAGCTTAAGTTGAAGTAAAATGTTTGAAATACATATGTATCATTTTTCTGATTTTCTCATTGAACGACTTTGTAGAAACTGATGTATCATGACTCTCAGTCTTAGTTCATGGGTAAGAAGGCTGAACTGATCTGAGGTTGAATTGATCAATCAGATATGACCCTGCTTATTGGATACTGGAAGTGCTTGCTCTGCAGAGTTGCTTCATTTAATGAGCATTTTCTACTTACTCTCAGCTGTCCACCACGAAGCCTGCTTGCCAGTTTACCAACTTCAACACTCTGCTTAGTTACTTCCTTCGTAAAAATCTCTCCTCCACTGCCTCCTGTTTCTCCCACTATTTCTCAGGCCGCGCCAGTGCTCACTTGGTAGTCAATGAGTAAACCGGTGAGGTCTCTAAACCTGAGACGCTGAGCCAGGTCTCTGTTCCCCACAGGGCAGGAGGGCGGTCCAGCTCGGCTGGGGAGGAGAGTACACAGTCTATTCCTGGCGCAGAGCGGATTTCAGGAAGGAAGAGGACAGAGGCAGGGACAACAGATGATAAGTTGCTCTGCTTGCCCGTCGCAAGAGTCCTGTGTGTACATTTAAACATGGGTGTGTGCGATTTTCAGGGGGCCCACTTCCACCCAAACAACAATGCCTGGTTCCAGGGGAGCTGGGCAGCTGCCCGCTTCTCCCATCTCGATCCCTACTAAGTGTAAGAATGTACTTGATACAACTGATTCCATCCCCAAGGTCAATAGATGCCTTTGCCCACTTATCCAATTACAAGTGTGGATCCAGAGGTTGCTGCTGATAAGGCCATTCACTGAGCAGTTACTACAAGCCAGGTCCTGGCTAAGCACTGCGTCACCCTGTTTAAATCCCATAGTAACCGTGGGAGAGGTACTATCACATCCCAAGTTACAGACGATGAGAAACCCAGAAAGGCTAACTGACATGGCTTAGGTCCCACAGGGAGGCAGAGAGCCAGGATTTACAACCAAGCGGCCTGATCTGAGCCCACGCCCTGAATGACCAGGCCAAACCTAGCGCCTCTCTCTTTCATTGTCTGACCTGCACCGGGGTCCAGGAAAAAGCACCAGCTGCCCTCAAAGCACTCACAAACTTCCCTGTATAGCTGAGACACAAAATACGTTTCTTGGGGTTAATTCTATAGTACCCCCCTGATGGGAGCATGTACAGAGTCTGCTAAAATATCAACAGAGCAAAAACAAATCTAAGATAATTCACCTGGAAGTCATTCGAGTTGGCATTTTGTGGAAGCCAATTCTAGCTGCACACCTAGAGAATGTTTCCTAATCAAAGAACCCAGAAAGCTCAACAACCGTCCTGGCTGGCCTCACGCACTCAGATCGGGGCCATCTGTGCAGGAAAGGAAGCTGGCAGAAGTGGCAAGAGAGTGGCACCTGGAGACAGGAAAATAATTCTTGGACAGCAACCCCTCTGGCAAGATGATGGGGCAGGACTGGCGTGTATGGTACATGTCCTATCACCTGCACAGGTGGTTGCGGGAGGCCCCTGAGCTCGAGGGAGTGGCAGCGAGTCCTGTGCACGGAGGAGTCCAGGCAGGCCCTCAACACCACAGTGTAATAGAATATTTATGGCAGAGCCTGGGCCCCAGGAAGGAAGACAAGCCTCCAGGCCCGTCTTTGCCAAGGGTGACCTGAGGTTGTGCATGAGGTCCTTCCTGTGCCTGCCCAACTCATCTACCCCCAGGCTCCGAGCTGGGTCCCATCGGCGGGTGCCAACGCTTCAATCTTTCTGAGGGGTGGAGCCTAAGATGAGAATCTGATGTCCCTAGAATTCAGTGATTCGGCCCTGACCATAGCTGAGTCTATGTCTCAATCCTCCAGTCTTGATTTTCAGCCTTTTCTGAGCCCATCAAACCCAGGTGCTCCTTTGTGTAACAGCGATCCCGAAGTCCTGGACTTCAGGGGAAGAGGTTTAAGGTCCTGGGACAGTTTCTCTGTTTTATAAACAACGGCACAGAGGTTTAGGGTCAGGACCAGATCAGAGCTTTAGGCTGTGCTCCAATTACAGACTCTTGCAAAAGTTTACTTGTGAGTCAGTGGCTTTGGAATGAGAATATTCCACTGGGTCAATGTTATAGACCGTGCTTGGGTTTGAAGGCTAGCCCACAAAGGCCTGGTAAGCCTATGAGTTAGCCGAGGGGGAGGGGCTAGTGTCAGATACCCAGTGCCAGCACTCAGAGGCTGTGTGACCTTCAGTGAGTCACTAAGCTCTCTGTACTTCAGTGTCTCTGTGGGTCACACAGAGATGATAGCAGCACCTGCTACAGGGAAGGGGTTGTTGGGAGGATTAAATAAATACGGTAACTTCTGGGAAGCACTTAGAGCAGTGCCTTCTCGAAGATGCTCAAGGAATGTGAGCGGCCATGAAGACAACAGCCCCCCCGTAACAACGCTTCTCCAGCAGGGCTCTTACCTCTGGCACCAGTGACGTTTGGGGTGGATCATTCTTTGATGTGGGGGAGAGTCCTGTGCTGTGTGGTTTGATTAGCAGCACCCCTGGCTTCTACCCACTAGAGGCCAGTAGCACCCTCCCCCAGGTGTGAAAATAAAAAAAATGTCTCTGGATATCTCACTGTTTTACAGGAAAACAGCTGAGAGTCCCAGGTGGAACACCGGGCTCCTCTCCCTGCTGCAGCCCAGGTGGTCAGGTTAGGGTCTTCCCTTCCCCTCACCTGTTGAGGTGGCCCCTCCCTAAGCTAGCTCCAGGTCACTAGTGGAAGCATCTAGGGTGACAAATTAGGAGACATCAGTCCGGTGGGCGTTTCTGGGAGGGGTTGGGGGTCTCTGAAGTGGGAAGATGAAAGAAGCGGGTTGGGAGGAAGTGGAAGAACAGAGGCAAATGGGGTTTCCCACCTGTGTCCCTCTGACCTCGTGGCACAAGGAGCCCTGCAGCTCTCAAGGTGACAGGGCAGGGTCTCCCTCCCCCTGGTGTGAAGTGTGGTTTTTCCCCTTTCCTCTCTTCTTTGGCGCCAGAGGGGGCCAGGCTGTGGGGTCATAAGCAGCGAGTGCTGCAGTGGGAAGGTCAGAGGTTCGGGGAAGCAGGGGAGTGGAGGGTGTGGAGGCATATGGAGGGGCACAGGCAGCTTTCTGGGTGTCATTTGGATACTGGGTCGGGGGACAAACTCGATTGGATTTGTCTCCAAACCTTCCTGATGCCATGATCTCGAATAAAGCCCTCTTCCCATTCCGCTTTTTCTTCCTTACCTATTGACCTATATTTTCCCATTTGTTTGTCAAATAAGTATGGGCCGAAATGCCTGCTGTATGTCGAGAAGTTTCTGAAGCCCCTAGGAGTGTTTTTGTTTCTGAGGCTTCTTTTTCAAAGTGGACATAAGGAAGAGACTAATTAAAGAGAAGGCACAATCTAGTTGGAGAACCACCATGTGTTCAATCAGAGAACTAGCACGTGTTCACACACACGGCTATGGAGCCACTTATATACCATAGACAAATGCTGAGGGAGGGGGGGTAAAACGCAATTTCTAAAAGTTTCCACAAACGGCCTTCATGAACTGATGTTAAAAGGGCAGAAGAAAATTTCAACCTAAACAAAGGGCATCAAAATCCTATTCCATCTGTGGGCTGGCACTGACCTCAAAGGGCATGTGGGTTAAAGGGCACGTTCAGTAGAAGGGGCTCTTTTCCAAAGGATATAAGTCTGATCTTCCCACAAAGAAACAGATTCTAAGTTTTCTTCTTGCAATTTGTGGGAATAATCCATTTCTTTTGTCCCTGCCAGGAGAGCGGTGCTTGATACTAGAAACCACTTAAAAGCCCCGCCCTCCCATGATGGGCGTTATGCAGATAAGGTCCAAGAGGGGTTAGGGTTACAGTCACAGACTGCCACTCAATCAAAAGAACAGCAAAGCCAACAAACCCCTCCCCCAAATTGTCCAAAGGCAAAGCCCAAAGAATCAAGCCAGGGTTACTGCAGCAAACACAGCAAACCTGTTACAGAAGCAAACGTTGGTCAAGGAATTGACTAGCTTCAAGAGTCACTTGGGGGTGGGTGCGGGAGTGGGGTGTATGTGTGTCCTTAATTTATTTGTTCAGAAGAAGGGTTTGTAGATGGGGGAATGCATAAGCAATTCTTATGTGGTAAACACAAGCAGCATCATAAAACGTAAAATAATACCGTAATTGATTATGGTAGGAAAGATTTCTCATTCCGTTGTAGGTCGGGTCAGTTGGAAAGACAGGGATCAGATAAAACTCAACGCTGTCCTGCTGAGCCTAAGCACGCGGGGCCTGGAGGGGCAGGTCAGGCAGTCTGGACCAACCGGGCTTGGAGTTACAGGTTCCTCAGCGCCAGGGGCCAAGTGGGGTCTATCGGGACGTAAAATAGCCCCCACATGCTGGGGATTCCTAGACAGGACCTTTCCCGAGGCACCGCGGCAGGCTCAGCGCTCCGTCGTCTGAGTGTGGGCGCCAACACTGCATCCCTCCAGATCCTCGAGCGCAGAGCCAGACATGGAATTTCCTCATCCGAGTACGAAGGACCCCGGCTCGGTCCCCGGGATCCTCGATTAACCTCCCCCAGGCCTTGCGAGCCCAAGTGCCCCACCAAACCGCCAACAGATTTCAAAACGGAGCGAAATCAGGGACGTGTGGACTGCACTTTGTTCTGGCCATTGGGCTAAATACGCTCCCCCAACCTACAGGAGGTGACCTCTCTGCCTGCAACCAGAATCCCACGCCCAGCGCGGGCCAATGTGGGATGTCAGGGAAGGGAGAAGCTCGAATGGATCCTTGAGTCTCCCGCAACCTGCCTGCGGCGGGTCCAGCTGCCAGGAGTGGGGGAGGGGGAGGGGGGGGTCGCAGGTCCCTGGCTCCGATCGCCTACAATGTCCAGGGGTGTCACACTCACTTGCACGGGGGAGGGGACCACATCAGCCTCGCGGTTGCCTTCAAAGGGCCCAGTGTAATTTCAACTCCTTAACAGTTAAGGAGTAGTTACATTTACACAGTCCTAAAATTATTTCGGCCCTTTGAAGGCAACCGCGAGGCTGATGTGGCTCCCAGTGAAAATGAGTGTGACACCCCTGGCCTGCTCCATTGTCGGGAAGGTTCGCCCTGGCCCAGAGTCGACTCTTAGACACCGAGCCGAGCCATTCCCCCGGTATTCAGTTCAATCTGCGCGGCTCCAGGGGATGATTTGGCCCCTAAGATGCTCTCCCTTTCAGAACTGCGCTCCGCGCCAATTTTCAGCGATAGAATTAACCAGAAAGCCGCGCAGACCCAGCTCATCTCAGGAGGGCAAGCCAGGGGTAACCCTTCTCCCCTCATTCCCAGTTTCAAGGGCGGCAGTGAACTCTCAAGTGAAAATGCAGCACGTTTCTAAAATAGTACTTGGCCACAAACACCTCAGGGACGCCTATCTGGGTGGCTGTACCCGCGGGAAACCAATTAGGAACAGCCACCCGCTCGAGGTTGGGGCTTCCCTCCAGAGTCCCCCAGGGGGCGCGGCTCCTCGAACCCCAAGGTTTTAAATTGCTGCTTGTAAGGGGCGCGGTCACGCCCAAAGGCCAGTCTCCCGACGCGTGGTTTCCAAGGCAACCACCCCTTGGCGCCCCCTCAGAGTCTGCTGGGGGTGGGGGTGGGGGTGGAATGGGTGTGGCTCGGAGCATCAGAAGAAAATTCACACCCCTTCCTCCCATTTTCCCGCCTAGCGAAGCAACAGGGCGGAGAGAGGCCCCGCCTGGGAGCCCCCCTCTACTTCCCGAGGGTCGCCAGTGCCCCTCAATGGGCAGGCTGGTGGGGCGTGGCCACCGGGACGCTCCGGGTGTGGGGTGGGGCGTAGTCCCTTGGCAGACACCATCACAGCGCTCTGAGACCTGGAATCCCACCCCTTCGGTCCGAGGATGCTTCCTGGAGCGCGGCCCGGCTCCAGGAGGGGGCCGCTCAGTGTCACGCCCGTTTCACGCATGACTCTAGGGCCGTGATTCGGGTTCGTCGACCTCAGAAAGCCCCTAACAAAGGGCTCGGAAATGAGGGGCGAAACACGGGTGGAAGAGCGGGGGCCTTGGTTAAACACCCTAATGGAATATAAGGCAAAAAGCCAGGCTGGCATCGCAGATCACGTTAGCCCTACAAACAAAGCAGTGAGCCCTCAGGAAGATCCTGGGTGGACGCTCCCAGGGCTCAACCCTGTAGCAGCAAAACGCCGAGATTTCAGCGCCGATTGCCCTCCACCCCCACCCCCTTCATAACAGCCCCGCCTTGTGCTCCAAAGCCCAGCCGCCCGGCTTGGCATGGTACCGTAAAGACGTGACACACCGCAAAAAGATGGCACCTCGCGTTCGGAGGGGAAAAAAAAGCGGGGGTGGGAGTGGGAGGAGGCACAGCCTACCCTCCCCCTCCTCGCCCACCCGGGTCCACACCCACTGCCGCAGTGAGGGGCGAGCCCTGCGCGCCAGCACCGCGCCTCCGGCAGGGAGCGCACAAGCCGGGCGCCCCGCGCAGCGCGAAGAGAAAGAGGCCGGCCCGAAGTGCACCTGCAGCCCCCGCGCGGGTCTGCGGCTGCGAGCACCTGCGAGCCGGGATCGGCCGCTGCCGAGACCTTCCACATCTCAGGCCAGGTGATCCCTCCCTTTCCGAACCTCCACATTGGCATCCGCGCACTACCTTCTCTCGGGCACGGCGCTGCTCGCGTCTCGGTGCCAGGCGCGCGCAGGGGGAAGGGCAACTGAAGTGACAGCGCCTGGACCCCTCCCCATCTCCCCGATTCCACTCCCAGCCCCCAAATGTCCCCTGCGGGTTTCTGAAGGAGGAAAACGGGGATGGGGGATGGACCACCGCCTTAAATCAGGGGCAGCGAAAGCCCCATTGGAATCGCTGCCGGAGAGGTGAAGGGAGGGGCAGGGAGGGAGTCATGTCTTCTAGAACCCGATCCATACCTTCCTTGGGGCTGATGGCAAACCGAGACAGAGCAAACGGATTAAGGCTCGGTTTTGGGGGTCGTCATTGGACACCCCCCCACACACATAGACCTCCATGCCCATTGCGGCAAAAGGCGGCGATCGACAGTGCATAGCAGCCCCCTCCCCCAGGTCACCGCCATCCGTGCCCCACCCTGCGGGCACAACCTCTGCCCGGGTCCTCGCGAAGAGGGTCGTGTGGAACCCCCAGCACACATCTGCACATACATATATACACACTTACACGCGTGTCTGCATCCCTTGCATGGGTCCCTTTCCAAGCCGCCCAAGACCCACCCCGGAACGCAGAGGGCGCAGGGAGTGTCCCCCGCCGTTGCCCCCCACCAATGCCCACCTCATGAAACCCATCTCTGAGGCGGGGTCCCAGGGGCGGCGGTCCGCGGGCGCAGAGGGCGGGCGGGGAGGCACATGTCAGAGCCTTGCGCTTACCTGATAGTCGACAGAGGGCGAGGACAGTAGAGGAAAGCAGAAGAGAAGGTGTCTCTGGTGGCGGCGGCGGCGGCTGAAGGTGGGCGGTGGCGGCTGTGCTGCTGCCGGTGCCGGAGCTGGTGCCGGAGCGGGTGGGTGGCGGAGACGGCGAGCGCGCGCACCAGTGAGAGAGCGCGCTCCCGAGACCGGCGGGCGGCGCAAGCGCGAGCAGCGGGAGCGCGAGCCTCCCCAGCGGAGAGGCGGACAGCGAGGCCTCCGCGGGCGTCTTTTCCTCCCGCCACCAGTGGGCGCGCGCGAGCGCCCCGACGATCGGCTGTCTCCCGCCTCCCGGCTCGCCCCCCCCGGCTCTTCCCTTCCCCGCCTTCCTTTTCCCACCCCCAGCCGCGGGCCGCCGCACTGACCGCCACGCGCACGCGCATACCGTGGCGCACGCGCACCTGGGTCTCCTCCCGCGGCTGGAGCCTTTGTCTTATCTGAGGGGTCGCCGCCCTGGGGAGGGAGGCTTGGTTGCCACCTGGTATCGGGAAAATGCTGGGGGCCCTACTCCCAGATCTGCTGGTCCCTTCCTTCTCGTCCTCCTGCGGTGATGTCCTATCTCGGAAATGTCTTGGGCGAATTTCCAGATGGCGGCTCTTCAGTCCGTCCACCTGGACCTCAAAGCCGTCCCCAGGTTCGGCCTGCTCTCGCTAGCGGGCACGCTGACCCTTTCCCGAGTCTCCCCAATTGGTCCCCTTGTTGGAGATCTGCTTCCTCGGGCCTCTTTCATTTCAGCCTGCTTTCTTTCCACCTTTTTTTTTTTGTTGTTGTTATTGACCACGGTCAGTGCTTTCCTTAGCAAATCCTCTTAAAACAGGTTAATTCAATTGTAATATATATAGTAGTGTTTTGTTTTTAAGCAAGGAACATTCGAATCTATTATTAATCTAAGTGACCCGAGAATAAAATCTTAAATTAGACGAAGGCTCAAATGGCGCTAGTCACATTGTAAAGCATTCTCCCATACACAGCTACTTTTTTCTCATTTTTTGACACACCGTTGTACTGTTAGTAGAGCTTGAGATTTGAATTCCTAAGTGCCCGCTGGAGATTCTCACCTGGATAACATATCTCAGACTGACCAGAAGCTTTCATTTTCCCAGTCACCTAGTTACCAGATTTGGTCTATCAACACAGAGACCACAGGCCCAAAATGGAGTCACTTGTGCTAAGCTGCTTCACCGAAACTAAAAGTTAATGCCTAACTTAATTGTAGTTTCAGCCTCTCCCAGGAGTGGAATTTTAAACCACCAACCGGTCTGGAATTTCCTGATCAACACTAATAAGGTAATCTGCCTAATAAGACCCTTGCCACCCTCCCCACCAAAAAAAGGTGCCCCGTGCCTGAAAGAATCCTTTCTTTTGATAATAACCTTCTTGTTCTGCCCAGTTTTGGTCTATAAACACCTTCCATTTTGTATAACTTCTCAGTGCTCCTCTCTACTTGCTGGATGGGATGCTGCCTGATTCATGAATCATTCGATAAAGCCAATTAGATCTTTAAAATTTACTCCATGGAAGTTTGCTCTTTAACAGGCCTTACCTTGGTCTCCCTGATATCTAATTTAAGCCGTAACTGGGGAGGCTTTATAGGTATGGAGGTTTGAGGACAACTCTCTTGTCTAAGGGGGATGGGAACTTGGCTTGAAGCTTTAATTTGCCTAGGTCTTATATTCATTTAAAAGATCAACATTGTATGTTATAGATTAATATAAAAACAGGTTATTAAAAATGATTTATTCACATGGGTTTAACTACTATGTTATTATTGGGAGCACTGGGTGGGTGATAGAGATGGGGCAAATTTCTTTTTTGAGAGAGGGGCAAATTTCTTAAGCCATAGGTTCTGAGTCTCTGAAATTGACCCCTTTGTTGTTCTAACTGCCACTATCCTCGGTAAAGTTAAAGACCCTTACCTTGCTTCTGGACATGTAGTGACCTTACTGGTCTCCCTATTCTCTGTTTCTCTGTATATCAGCCCACCCTGAACTCCCTAGTCTGATCGCTCTTCAGAAGCAAGCACTTGATCATGACAGTCTTGCTCTAAAATAGCTAAAGGCTTCTAACTGACCCCTGAGTGAAGTTACACTTCTTAGCCTTAAACTCCTCAGCATTTAAGACCCAGATTCCCCACCCCACCCCAGCCCACCCTAGCCCACCCCAGCCCAGCCCCTCATTGGACCCCTGTCCTCTCCAGTTTTCCCCCTCATCTCCTCTGTGGCTAACTTAGGTTGTTTGACTGGAGTTCTTCCCCACCCGTTCTCTGGGTTTTTCCTCTGCTTACAAAGTCCTTGCTTTTTCTCCATGCACCTATCCTACCTAGCCTTCAGACCCTAGCTCACATTTTATCAACACCTAATCACCCCAACTGCCAGGGATGTTTTCACACTCTAGTAGGAGCTTAGCAGTTACTCATCTTCTCTTGAAAGTGGAAAGGGGATGCCCTGGCTGGTGTAGCTCAGTGGATTGAGCATGGGCTGCGAACCAGGGGGTCGCTGGTTTGATTCCCAGTCAGGGCACATACCTGGGTTGTGGGCCAGGTCCCCAGTTGGCAGCACACAAGAGGCAACCACACATTGATGTTTCTCTCCCTCTCTTTCTCCCTCCCTTCCCCTCTGTCTAAAAATAAAATCTTTAAAAAAAAAAAAAAAGAAAGTGGAGAGGGGAATTAATATTAATTTTGCTTTATTGCTTTACATTTCATTGATGTCCCCAGTGTTTCCGTACCCCCTTTCCTGTGCGAGGATCATGTGTCCTCTTCTGTTACCGTGTGATTGGGACTGCCCCGCCCCCCTCCACTCCTCCACTGATATTTGGCCTGGTGACGTGATGGTCTTTGGCAACTAGAACTAATGGGTGTGATACAGACTTGTCCCAGCAGAAGCTTTAAGAGGCGTCAAGAGTTTCTGCCACTTTGGCTGGTCTCCACGACCAGAATGGCATGCTCCTGAGGCTGCTCCTGAGGCTGAGGCCCCAGAATGAAAAACACAAGAAGTACATTTAACATGTATAACATGAGCCATAAATAGACATTTACTGAGTGAGTCACTGAAATTTTGAGGGTTGTTTGTTATCACAGCAAAGCTGACTGATAAAAGGGATTAAGTGATATATATATATATATATATATATATATATATATATTTAATACATTTCTGATATAGTATTGTGAAGTTTCTTTTTTATTAAAGATTTTATTTATTTATTTTTAGAGAGAGGGGGAATGAGGGAGAAAGAGAGCAAACATCAAGGTGTGGTTGCCTCTTTCGTGCCCCTTACTTGGAGACCTGGCCCACAACCCAGGCATGCGCCTTGACTGGGAATCGAACTGGCGAGCCTTTGGTTCACAGGCCCGTACTCAGTCCACTGAGCTACACTAGCCAGGGCTAGCATTGTGAAGTTTCTTACACAGTGCCTCACAAATAGTGGGCATTCATTAAATGGTAAATAGTAGTTATTTATTTCCCATCACCATCAATCCTTTTGCTACACATTATTTTATTTCTATATGTAAAATAAAGTTTAGCAGTAAAGTTAACATTCTTCCCGATTGAAATTTCTCATATTCTTTCCTTTAAGACACAGAATAATGAGAAGTGCCTGGGAGCTGATGCCACTGTGTTCTCCTGATACTGACAGTCCCATCTGCCTGCATCAGACAGAGGTAATGAAAAACAGTCTAAGCAGATCCATTGTTTAACTATATGTAATATCGAGTGGAGTATCCATTCCACATAATTTCATCACTGGATGTAGCTAATGGCTCACTAGCTCAGGCCAGGAAGATGCATCCCCTCCCTTTCTCCCTGCTCCTCCCCCTGCTGAACAGAGGTCTCCTGGCCAATTCAGCACGCCATGCCCCCCCCATACAGAAACACAGAAGGTAGAATGCCATAGGGAAAGAACTGGGTGAGATTTCAGAAGAGTTGGGTCCTAATCTTAGCCATCCCGTGTAACATTAGACAAATTCGTTAACTTCTTGGGCTTCAGGTTTTTTTTTTTAACGTAAGTTTTCCCAAGCTGGATTAGAAATAAGATCTGGATACCTCTAGAATTTATACAAGTCCAAACTGAAACAAGAATACATGGGTGTGGGAACCAAGGGCTCCCAGTTCGGGAGGTCAGAAGTCCAAAACGGATGTCGTCGAGCTAAACTCCTGGGGCGTTAGCAGGACTGTATTCCTTCTGAAGGCTTTGCAGGAGAATCTGCGTCCATGCCTTTTCCAGCTTCCTTGGTTTGTGGCCCCGGGCCAGCGATCACATTACTCCAACCTCTGCTTCTGTTGTCACATCTTCTTCTCTGACTCTGACTCTCCTGTCTCCCTGTTCCAGTTCTAATCCTGTGATGACACTGAGCCCACCCAGATAATCCAGGATACTCTCCCCAGTTCAAGATTCTTAATTCCATCACAGCTTCCAAGTCCATTTTGCCACATAAAGTAACATATTCACAGGTTCGAGGGATTAGGGCATGATCATCTAGTGTTGGGGGCATTATTCTGCTTATCACAGAAGGACATGGTGACCAGGGCACATACCCCTCAGGGAAGAGGGCCTAGGGTAGTCCCACATCTAATGGCTGACCCCAGTGGGCAGATAAACATTTTGGCTCCAGAGATCCCTATGTGGTCAGCCAAGGCTGTCGTTGGCCCCGCATCACAGCTTGGCTTCCTTTGGACAACCCTGCTTTCTTCTCTCCCTTTCACAGCTATCTGTCCCGGGGACACTACCTAAATATCTTGCACGCTACACTCTGCCTCAGAATCTGCTTCCCAGAGAACCCACTGTACATCTTCATGAATGCATTAAATAATAAAGTCTAGTAGTAGGTTTAATAACTTTCCTGATTTCAGATAGGAGTAACTATAAATGATATTTTCAGATATCTGTAACACATGTCCTATGACATGAAAATATCTATTAATGACAAAGTCACAGGTACTGTTAATATTGTACTCATCACCAAAATGCTACATTCCAATAGAGGTTGTAAACATAAAGATGAGCTTTTTCCTCTCTGAGTTTGTGGACCCTCAGGTTAAGAGCCCTTGCCTCCTTTTTCTCTATAGTAAGGGTTTAATAAGTCCATTAAATTGAATGAAGTAAAGGCTACAGTGGAATGAAATGAGCATTTACTTAATGCTGGATCAATTAAGTCTTAGATTCAATTGTGTGACAAAAATGCAAAGCAGCTGTGGTTTAAACAAGACAGAATTTTATTTCTCCAGAAATAGGAACCAAGGGCTATTTTAGGAACCCCGGGACCTTCGTGGAGCCCATATTCATCTCTTTGATTTCTCTGTCATCCTTAGCTTCCTGCCTTGTAGTCTAAAGTGGCTGCTTTAGCTCCTGGCCACACATCCCCAAAAGGAGGAAGAGATCATGAAGTCCTTTAAGGACAATTCCTGGAAATTATTCTTGACATTCTTGCTAACATCCTATTGGCCAGAATTTACACATGGCCCCACATAGTTGCCAGTGAGACTGTGAAATGTCTTTATTACAGAGGACTTTGTGACCAGCTAAATACCAGCTACAGGGGAAGAAGAAGATGTTGTGTAGTAGCTACGATAATGCTAAGAAGCCATCTCCCTTTGTAGTTTCTCCCAGCTACAAATGAGCATCCCATTCTTTCTCTGGGACATATTCTCCTGAAAACGCTTTTTATAACAAGGCATTTTCTAGCGAGACAGGTGATACCCTGACAACCAACAATTCTTTATTTTCAATTATAGTCAGAGGTCCAGATTCACAGCCTACTTAGATAGCCTCAAACATATTTGTTTTGCCTAATCATTTGCTAGGTAGGGTGCTGTGATGAGTCACCTCTCCCAAAGTCAACAGAGAGAAATATCAATATAATACAATTAAACTAGGAAGTGTGTATTAGCACTACAGACAAAGGCTTCACTATAGAAAAGAAACTATCACCATAGTGCCCTAAATGTCAGTTGCCCTGCTGCAGTTGAAACATGAGTTGACTGACAGGCAAGTTCATGGACACCTTCATTATATACAGCGAGGCAGACCCATGTCTGAATTCCTCCGGACTTAACTCTCATAATCGTTGTCTAGGCTCAGATTTTTCCTTCTGTCTTTGTATTTCCTGAATGCCTCTACCCACCTCTACTTCCCTCTACTGCCCTGGTGGTGCCATTGCCCCTGTCTAGGTTTCCTGGGTTCTAGCAAGAAGCAGGATGAACTGCAGAGGAGGGTTTCAGTTACACATGACTCAGC
The DNA here is from genome assembly GCA_007922815.1 of Macrotus californicus. Classification (NCBI taxonomy): domain Eukaryota; kingdom Metazoa; phylum Chordata; class Mammalia; order Chiroptera; family Phyllostomidae; genus Macrotus; species Macrotus californicus. The sequence continues at coordinate 59,688 of VMDR010000863.1, read as the reverse complement.
AGCAGAGCTGTATTGTCAACAAAGGAAGGATGATCCCAGGGCCCAGAAATAGGAACGGGGCATAATGGGCCATGAGGTCATCTTCTCCTTCTATTCGGCTGTGCCCTAGCACTGTGGGTATCCCCACCTAGAGGAGTGTCAGATCATTTGGGGAATGCTCAGAGGGGAGCCCCACATACAAAACTTGAAAAAGTTGAGCAGAAATCGTTTTGCCCAAACCATGTCATCCACTGCAAAACCCCACTTTGTGGCAGATGTCGTCAGGACTCTGAAAGTGGGCTGTAACGTGCACCACGTGACTGTAGTTCGCGCCGGTGTCCAGTGCATTCAGAAGTTGCCAAGAGAGTAAATCCTAGAAAGTTCTCATCACGAGGAGAAAATTGTAACTGTATGAAGTGATGGATGTTAACTAAATTTATTGTGGTAATCATTTCAAAATGTGTGTATGTCCAGTCCTTGACTTTATTTTTTACAAGCTGTTCTTTGTTCCGAGTAAATGTCATTATCATCTCTTTTTCTAAATAATACTAAGTTCTGATGACTGTTTCTAGTGTTCTGATTTTGTTTTAATCAGAGAAGTGGGTTTATCCTTTCAACAAGCATGTAAGTGCCTCTTCTATGCAGAAAATACAATGATCACCAAAACCTCAAGTTGCTTACAGAATTGTAATTGACTTATTAATTGAAATTTATCTTACCTATTCGGGGTTAGTCAATCTGAAAAGGCTACATATCATGTGATTCTGACTTGATGACATTCTGGAAAAGGCAAAACTATGGAGACAGTAAAGGGTCAGTGGGTGTAGGGGGTGGGGGAAGGGGTGGCGCAGAGGATTTTCAGGGCAGTGACACTATTCTGTGTGGTATGTGCATTCTGCGGGGTGGTAAGTACGTGTTGGTATATATTTGTCAGAACCCACGGGATGTACACCGTCAAGAATGAGTGCTGTGACCTGTGGACGGAGGGACTAAGGATGTGTGAATGCAGCTTCACGGACTGTGACAGAGGAGCCGCTCTGGGGCTGGCTGTTCGGTCCATGCAGTGTGAAGGGGTGGGTGGGGTACACGGGAACTCTCTGGTCCTTTCTACTCAGGTTTCCTGTGAACCTAAAACTACTCTGAAAAGGGAAGTCCACCTTTTGCAAGGTGGTTTGGGGGGGATGGGTGAAAAAGGTGAAGGGATTAAGAAGGATGAATTGATAGTTACAGAATAGTCATGGGGACATAAAATACAGCACAGGGAATATGATCAATTAATATTGTAATAACTGTGTCTGGTGTCAGATGGGTACGAGATTTATTGGGATGATCTCTTAGTAAGTTACGTAATGTCTAATCACTGGAGTGTGCACTTGAAACTAATATAATATTGTATGTCAACTGTAATCGAAAAATAAAAATAAAGTAAAAAAATGTAAACAGTAAAGAAGTAAAGCCCATCTTTTAAAAATTAAATTAAAAAAATTAGGAAAATGCAAAAAAAAGTCTAGCATTAGATACCACCTGGGTAGTTTGTAGCGTACATTCTTTAAAAATCAAGTTCTGAGTAACGAATTAGCCTCTTTAATGATAAAGGAAAATCCCTGATGAAGTTAGTGGGTCAGTTAGGAGATGAAATTCTGAAGAAACTGTATTCTATGACTTTTCCCCCCCGAGATCAGAGACTAGCTGTGTTTTCAAATATTGAATAAAATCTATTAGTCCCATGTCTGCAATTCCAAATAAGTAATTGCCCTGAAAGCGTCCCTGGGATTTAGCACCTCACGGAGTTTATTTATCACTTTGTCCTGGAGAGTTTGAAGCACCCCTGGTGTGCACCCCTGCCCAGATGTTCTGGTCGCACACCGTTGGGCAAAGCTTGCTGCATTTGTGCCTGCAACCGGCCGGCCCAAGATGCCGTGATTTCCTGCTGTTCCTTCAAAAACCAATATGGACAGTGTCCACGCTGACGGCCGGCCCCACCTCTGGGGCTCTGAGGTGCTTTGCTCCAGTTGGAATGAGCACTGTGGAGCCTGGCTCCCCTGCCATCAGAGAGTGAGCCATAAGTCACCCTCTGACAGGCTGTCCTGGAATGACGCAGGATGGGCTGCCGGGAACACTGCTCTAGTACAATACAATGCAGCTTTGTGTGAGTTCCCAGATCTTTAGTCTGAATTCACAGATAACTCTAAATTCACTCATGCCTTTCTCCTGTATTCCAGGGGAAATCAAATGGCAAGAATCAGAATATTGATTAGAGTGGTCATCGGCAGCCCTGAGAATTTAGGGGTTCATAATTAACGTTTCTTTTTTTTAATCCTCACCCGATGATATGTTTATTGACTTGAGAGAGAGAGAGAGAGAGGACAGAGAGAAACATCGATCGATTGCCTTCCTTATTGCGTGCCCAGTAGGGGCTCGAACCCACAACCTAGGTCTGTGCTCTGACTGGGAATCAAACCCACAACCTTTTGGTGCACAGAGACAGTGCTCCGACCAGCTGAGCCACCCGGCCAGAGCCGTACTTAACATTTTTGAAATACTGATGATCCTTATTATTCACAGCTTCATGTTTGTGAATTTGCCTACTTCCTAAAATATATTTGTAACCCCCGAATCTATTTTTATTTTTAAAAGATTTTATTTATTTATTATTAGACAAAGGGGAAGGGAGGGGGAAAGAGAGGGAGAGAAACATTAATCAGTGGCCTCTCCTATGCCCTCCAACTGGGATCCAACCCTCAACCCAGCCATGTGCCCTCACTGGGAATGGAACTGATGACCTTTCCCTTTGCGGGACGATGTCCAACCAGCTGAGCCACACCGGTCAGGGCTGTAACCCCCACATCAATACCTGTGGCACTTTTGCGATCGTTTGTGAATATGTGCAGAGTGGGGAAAAAACAACTTGATTGGTCCAAGCATGCACCTTCCCAGTGGAAGTCAGACAAGGCAGCCCCTGTCTTCTCGGTTCAGCTCTCGTACTGTGCACAAGTGTCCTTTTCGTGGTCTGTTTAGCGCCACGCTTTGCATTGTGGGGTGTTTGCTGGTGATTTTGTTGTTTTAAATGGCTGTGTGACATTTCTGAGCACAAGAAGGCTGTGACGTGCCTCACAGAGAAAATGTGTGTGTTGGATAAGCATCAAGCAGGCTCAAGCTACAGGTCTGTTGGCCGTGAGCTCAACCTTAATGAATCAATGGTATATATTAAAAAAGGTGTTTTAAAACAGAAACACACATAAAACAAGGTTATATAATTTCGGTTGATGAAAATGTGACCAGAGGCTTGCAGGAATGTGAGCCTATATTTCCCCTAGGAGCCACGGTTTACTATTCTCTTGTTCAGGGTTTGTGGGGACTTTATGGAACAGAACTACTGTGACTAATGGGAATGTGAGTAATGGGAACCATAGCTTGGTAGTGAGGGACAGAGACTTAGGGCAGAGGTCCTTGGCATGGCAGGCATGGCTCCGGTTGGCCAGCTTAGTCTTATTCCTCAGCCTCTTTTCTTTCGAACACTATTATCCACATTATGTTCTTTATAGGTCAGTGAACCTCCAGACTCTTACTTTTATGCCTTTCATGAGCCTGGGTCATTCTCTCAACTCTGCCTGAATAACTCCTATTTTGTCCTTCAAGACTTAGTTCTGATGACCCCTTCTCGGAAGACCTCTCCTGGGGCCTCCCTTTCAGGGCTAGGTGTTGCCCCGGGGGACACCACTTGCCACACTGGAGTGTGATTCTTGTGTAAATGCCGAGTGTGATGCCCAGGAAGGCCTAGACTGTCTTTTATTTGCCTCTGCACCCTCAGCCCAAACATAGTGCTTGACACATAGTAGGTGCTTCACGGATAGCTGATGAGTGGCTGGCAGACTGGATGAATAAAAGAACAACCTGGTGAATATTTCTGAGAATCAGGTGCTAACTGTGGAATATGGCATAGCCCAGTTTAGGAAAGAAGAAAAAGAAAAAAAATAAACAAAATCAAGTGCAAACCTGAGACAGATATTGTATAAACCTTTTTAGGAGACCTAGACTGGAAAAGACCATTCCGCCTGTCTCTTCTGGCTTTCAAAAAGCCCTGAATCATTGTTTAGACTGAACAGCCTTTTATTAAATACCACTCACTCCATCTTAAGTTCGCTGTCAAGCTTTATTGGATTCTGAGAAGAACCAGGAGGAAATGTGGATGGTGAGCCACAGGGGGCATCTCTCCCTTTCCTCCTCTTGTCCTCTGTCTTTTGATTACCACTGAACAAGAGTCAAGAGGCCAACAAGCGACCAGCAACCTAAAACCCTGTGATAATAATTTTTGAAGCTTACAGACATATTCAGGCTGAGTTGAAATTGTTCAATTTCTGTTGCCATTAGCAAGGATACAGCAGAGGTGTGTGGGTGCACACACATACACACACACTCCCCCCTCCCATTCTTGGGTGCATTGCTCTTTTCTCTGTGTTCTTTGCTTGTTATTTATCCTCTTAACCTTAAAAACCCTTCACCAGCCCCTTGGGTGCCTCTTCTTATTGCTTAGGTCACAGATGACTTTTCAGTGGCAGGCACAGGGTCAGCCCAGGAAATAAATGCCTTTTGGTGCATTCAGGACCCCAACTGCACATGCCTTTCTCATTCTCCTCTTTCCCCAGGATCCCGCTGGCTCTGTGGTCCCCTCATCAGCCCCTCCTGTCATCTGGACTGTGTGCTCTGCAGCTGAGATCCTCACTCCATCCTTTCTTTGTGCAGAGGGTGAGGCTATGACTGGAACAGTGTTAGAATGAAAAACCCCAGAACCAAGCCAAGAGCCTCGGGAGCTCTGCACGGACTGTAGGGGTTGCCCTGTTCAGCCCTCTCATCTCACAGACAGGGACACTGAGGCTTAAAGGGGAAGGCGTGGGAGTGATTTAATGGCAGAACTGGATTTGAACTCAGACCTTACAGTTTGCAGTTCAGGGTTTGTTCCTCTGCAGCACAGCGGAAATGGTGCCCTCGGCAAACTAGAACGTCTTATGAGAACAGAGCTCTGAACTAGGGAGACTCGGACCTCAGGGGCATTTGACATGGACTGGACACATTTTGGGTTGTCACTGCTGAGGCGGGAGTGCTACTGGTATCTGGGGAATTGAAGCCACGTGTAAGCAGTTACCAGAAGCGGGAGCTGGTCATGGCCCTGGGGGGAGGGGCCCAGCAGCCCATCTCGTCGGTGCCCCTGTGTGGCCACTACAGCTGGGGCCTCAACCTCACGGGGACAGGCAGATGTTTTGTTTTGGTTGGGGATTTATTTTTGTTTTCAGAATGTGAACTTCGCATTGCTTCACTGTGGGATTTCTCAGTCATGGTGCCATTTGGACCATGTTGTCTGTCATGTGCGCTGTAAGGTGGGTGGCCGTGCCCCTGGCCCTGCCCACTACATGTCTGTGGCACCTGCATGATTTTCATCCCTTGGAGGAACAGGTGAATTTTTTTTTGGATATGTAACTCATGTACCATAAAATTAGGTGAAAAATCTCTGTGACTTTTGTTGTCTAAACATCTACTCCTTATTCGTCAGCCCCATCCAGGCCCCGCATGTAATTGGTATGTAAATGTTTGACCAATTGGTTTGGCTCTGGGCTCTCCTGCGAGAGGCTTTTACCTGGGCCCAGTGGGAAGGTGGGATTCTTGTGAGCAGTGTGTGTATGTGCTGAGGTCCATGCAGGCCAGTAGGGCTGCCCTCCTCTCTTGGTGAGCACACAGAGCCTGGGGCTTCCTGGTGCCCTGTGGTGGCATAGGGTCATGTGACCAGTTCAGACCAATGACTTGTGAAAGGAAGTGATGGGTGTCACTTCTGGGCTAGAGTATTTGATTGCTTGTGAGAGTCCTTCTGGAGTTCTCTCCATCTGCTGAGAGGAGTATGGGAAGAGGTCAGGATGCAGCCTCCTTCCGACAGGTCCCTGAGTGGTTACAATAAGCTGCAAGCTCCCTCCTGATCCTCATAGGATATGTAACATGAGTGGCAAACAAACTTTTGTGAGGCCATTGAGGTTTGGGTGTTATTTGTTACTGCACCATAACCTAGTCTATCCTGACTGTTACAAGGTACGCACATAGAAATCAGCCTGTATTCAAAGGAACCAGCCAATTAGAACCAGGCAGTGGAATCCATTCAAAGGCAGAGATAATAAGGGGTTAAAAAAAAAAAGGAAAAGCTCATGAAGTTAATTATCAAACATTTTATTGAGTTAAAAACACCAGCAAGCTAAAAAAAACCCAAGTTGTTTGTGTTATGCTTCAGTTGTTTACAAATTCTGGCAAGTGAAACAGAGCATGAGCACAGTGCGTGCCCTTTTTCTGTGCAGAGTGATGGGAGGGGCCGGCACTCTCAGAGTCACAGAGGGGCTTTTGTGTCTGACAGCAGCCACTCGGGACCCACGTGCTTTGCCTGTTCATCCACAGTAACTGACTTCTCTTGCAAGTTAGGGCCATTTGGGTTTGGGGTATGAAATCAAACTTATGATCAGACTAAGAGAAGAAAAATTGTACTAAACATTATAAATGTCTGGGTGTATGTGTCTTTAAGGAAGACAAATGGGAAGATCCAAACTAGATAAACCGAAGAGAGTGACCAATGACTGAGGCAACTCTTGTCCTAATTCCCTTGGTGCCCTGAAGTGTTTGCTTCTAGGTCTCCAAATGCCTGACGTAGAGGTGAAGGGCAGAGAAATGTAAAACTAAGATTCATTGTCCATTGAAGATCAAAGACATGGGAAGATAAAGCATTTTGTAAATAAATGCATAAAAGAGAAAAATGAGATTTAATATTCAGATAGTTAAAAAAATCTATGGCTTAAAATTTAAGTCTTAGAAAAAGAGAACTGAGCCCTGGCTGGTGTAGCTCAGTGGATTGAGTGCTGGCCTGCGAACCAAGGGGTTGCTGGTTCGATTCCCAGTCACGGCACATGCCTGGGTTGCAGGCCAGGTCCCCAGTAGGGGGTGCACAAGAGGCAACCACACATTGATGTTTCCCTCCCTCTCCTTCTTTCACCCTTCCCTTCTGTCTAAAAATAAACAAATAAACAAATAAATAAATAAATAAATACAATCTCTTAAAAAAGAGAGAACTGAGACATAGATAATAAGTTTGCAAACATCAGATAGAAACTCCGAGTATTCATTTATAGGATTCCTTATTGCTAGTGCTACTAGGTAGCTGGTGTAATTGGGCAAAATGCTCAGCTTCTCTGCCTATTGCCTCATTTGTAAAATGACAGGGTTAGAAGACATCTAGGGGTCTCTTAGCTCTAAAAAAAAAAAATCTGATTCTTTGAAAACCAGCATCCTGGAGAGAAATGTGGGCGAATCATTTTTATACAAATGATGCCTTTTCTGAGACAACTGCCCTTCCAAATCCGACATTTTAAAATCTAAGATAACTTTCTTTCAGATGGGCTAGTGGCTGAAAAAAGTCAGATTTCGCAGGATCTGGAGGTTTTGGCGTCTTACAAGCAAACACCTTGATGGAGTCAGAAGCTGGTGCATTCCAGGCATGTGCTATGGACGGCAGCAGCTGGCGGATGAGGTAAGGCAAGAACTGCTGGCATTGCCAGCCTGGTCTCCTGAGGTCCTCCTGCCTGCCAAGGACCCTGCCTTCATACACAGGAAGGCTGGGCCATCAGCTGAACATGGGGCGACTGGACCCCTTTGTCTGCCTAGGACTCTTTCTCCTTTTACCCATTTGAACTGTGTGGTTCTGATGGGGTTGCCTGTTATGCTGTTCAGCCCTTTGTGCAAGTGGACATGTGATCCAAGCTGTGCCAACCCCTAGGCTCCTTCTTGTTGGAACTGGAGAAACAGGCTCCCTTCCTCTCCGGTGGCCAGGGTTCTAGCCTCAGGGAGAAGGTCCCTCAGTGAGAAACAGAAATGAGGGGAGACACCTGGTGAGGTCTGAATCCCTGCCCTCCCTGTAGCCTGTTCTGACCTGACAACCTCCCTTCTCCACCCAAGTGAGTTGCAGTTAACCATTTGCAACTCATGAGGCTGGGCTGGTGGGAAGGAAGGAAGAGGCAGGAAGTCCTGGAAGCTTTCCTCTGTGTTCAGCCTGGGGAATCCAGTCTTGGAGAGGTGAGTGGAGCCAAGGAGATGGACGATATGGCCAGCCCAAAGGGCACTCGGGGAGGGCAGGCAAGACCAGCAACAAGATGCCCGAGGGATGGGGTTTAGGAAAGGATGGCAACTCTGAATAAGTGAGGGAGGAAACACTAGGAAAGGGAGAGAGAAATGGCCCAAATCTTAGGAAGTTTAGGGAAAAGAAGATGGGTGGAAAGCAGTGGTCTAGAGAAAGAGCTAGAGAGACAAAAAGAGAAAAGGAGGGAAGGGATGATGTGCTCTCGTGCTGAGAGATGTTTTTGAGAATAAATTTGGGTTTCAGTGCAAGGATCTGGGAAGAGGTCAAAACAGGATGTGCTCTGCCATAAGTGAATTCAGGAGGAACGTTACATGCCCCAGAGATGGAAAAACACTGTGCTATGGAGCGCAGAGCCTTCGACAGGAAGCTCCCTGGGAGTAGATCCATTCTGACCCTTCACTTCTCTTCTACCTCTGTTTACCTTGACCGCCCCCCACCCCAGCTGCCCAGAGACAGGCTCATCTTATGTTTTGCGTTCCACCAAGACTGGATCAGGCTGCTTACTGTCTTGGATGATGTGGTGGAGGCCATCCCCTTCCTTCCCCACACCTCACCCCGCCCCCAGCATTTAAAACTATCCTGAGGCTTCCTGCCCTCCTGAAGCTGAAACCCTAACTCCTTGTGCTGGTCCCCCCGGCCCCTCTGCTCTGGCCCTGTCTCTCTCTCCTCCTCATTCTTACCTTGCGTGGTCGGAGAGGCCTCACTAAGGAGGTAACCATTAAGCTGAGCTATAAATGATGAGAAGGAGCCAACTACTTGAAGATGTGGGGAACAGCATGCCAGCTAGGGAGCAGCAAGCCCAAAAGCCCCAAGTTAGGAAAAGTGTGAGGATGAGAAAGAAGTGGGTGGGGGTAGAATGGGGAGGGGCGCTTACAACTCAGCCTGCACTTCAAGTTAAAGAGTCAGAGCTGGAAGCAACCTCTGAGGGGCCTTCACCCAACTCCTTATTTTAATTAATTGATTGATGAATTAAATTTTAAAAATTGAGATATAATTGACACAGAACATTGTTTTTAACTCCTTTATTTTAAGGACAAGGAAGCTGCAGCTGAGAGAAGGTTAATACCTGTTTAAAAATTATTTTAAAAAACTGCACAAGTAATACATGAGAGCCTTAAAATTAAACATCCAAAGAGAACAGAAAAAGTGAAAGTCCCCTTTGGCACCACCCCGCCCCCCGACCCAGCCTGCCCTAATCCCTGTCCCACTGCCCCCTCCAGAGGAAACTTTGACCAGTGGAGAGGGTACCTTTCCTGACTTTTGAGTCGACATACACATCTATTTATGTACATTTAGAAATGTATGGCTTTATATACTATTTTTAGATTTTATTTATTTATTTTTAGAGAGAGGGGAGGAAGGGAAAAAGAGAGGGAGAGAAACATTGATGTGTGAGAGAAATATTGATTGGTTGCCTACAGCATGCCCACAACTGGGGACCTGGCCCACAACCCAGGCACGTGCCATGACTGGGAATCGAACCAGTGACCTTTCAGTTCACAGGCTGATGCTCAGTCCACTGAGCCACACCAGCCAGGCCTATTTGTGCTTCTTCTTCACATCAGTGAGATTATACTTTCTGCATAGCAACATTTTCATTTGTCATCATGTGGCTCTATTGCATTCTCTTTGCCTGTCACAGAGCATCTCGTGGTTTGATGTGCTGTGTCGTTGAGCCTTTCCTGTGTTGGTGCCTTTCCTCTGTTTGGGCATTGGGATTGCTGTGGGTTATTACAGTAGGGTGGCAGTGAGCACCCCTGGACATAAGTGCAAGGGTTTTGGTAGGGGAGGTACCAAGCTGTGGAATTTGGGTCAAGGGCATGCATAGTGAAATTGTGATTGGTACTGCCAAAGTGCTCTCCAGGGAGGGGGCTTCAGATCGCCCTCCCACCTCCTCAGCATCACCATCTCCAGTGCTGGGTCTCCTTCATCTTTGTAGTTCTTGCCATTCTGTTGGCAAGTGGTTGCTCTTCGTCGTGTTATGATTGCTGTGGTAATTGTTTACCTTTTTATTTTGTGATAAGTTTAGGCTCACAGCAGAGCTGTGGAAATGCAGCATTCTCATAGATCCCTCACCCAGCTCCTGGCAGAGGCGCCTCACTGAACGACAGCCTGGGGGTCAGAGCTGAGGCAGTCATGTTGGCATGATGCTGTCACCTGCTGCCACCTAAACCGCAGGCTTGATTCAGACGTCACCATTTTTCCACGTTCTGGTCATCTCTGTTTTGTTTCTCTAATTACCAGAGTAATTGAACATCTTTCCGTACACTTTTTTGGCCATCTGTGTGTTTTTTCTGTAAAATGCCTGTTCAAATTCTTTGCCCATCCCCCCCCCCCACTTCTTGGACTGTTTGTCTTTTTCTGATGGTTTGTGAGGTTCATTAGTTTAGAACTCTTCCAGTCCCACACAGCTAGTTAGTGGCTGAGCTGGGAAAAGAACACAAGTCCAGCCCATTTGCCTGTCCACTACCAATGCCTTGTCCTCAGTTCTCCGGCTTCTCGGTTGCCTCCTCTCTCCCTTGGTCCGTGCTGAGTGGTCCCCCGCTGTCAGAGGCCACCTTCTTATAGGCACCTGTTAGAGGAGCATGGTGGTGCCAGGGCGGCTCCTTCTCATTTCCCCCGTCATTGCTGGGCTAGACCTTAGAGGCCATCCGGAATGGGCCTTTCTGGACACCAGCTCGCTTTCTGGAAAGTCTCATCTCCCTTGGCCCTGAGACAGGCTGCACAGAAAACTGGCTGCTGAGGCCCAAGAATGCACCATTTGGCTGGTGGTCCCCTCCTTAATTGCTGTCCTGGCAACCGTAAAACCTCCTGCACTAGCAGGATGGAAGCTGCAGAAGGAAGGGAATGTACATCCTGGGAGCTGCTGGAGGCTGTGCAGTTCCCAGAATGCCATCCAGGGTGCCCAGACCCCCTCCCAAAGCAATCTCTCATCCTCCAGGGTGAGAGCTGCCATGTCGAGGGCAAGGGACAGGGGCAGGGAGCAAAGGCACACTCTTCTTGGCAGTTACCCAACTGTCGGTTCCTTGAGAAAAGGGGTCCTGCCTTGTTTCTTTGATGTTCTTCTCTGTTTGGCTGTAATAATCTTTCATTTGTAGTTACACTAGACAAGGACAGAGATGGGGCGGGGACACCATTTTGTCCCTAGTGGTCCCAAACATTTGGTGGAGAGGGTGGTAAAGTGTGTTGAATGAGAGTGCCTTCCAAAAAATATATGTCCACCCAGAACATGTGAGTGTGACCTTATTTGGAAAGAGGTCTTTGCAGATGTAATTAGTTAAGAATCTCAAGGTGAGATCATCCTGGGTTAGTGACGTGGTCCCTAAATCCAATGACAAGGACACTTATAAAACAGAGACTGAGGGACATCTGATGCACTGAGAAGAGAAGGCTGTGTGAAGACGGAGGCACAGGGTGGAGTTGGAAGCCAAATGCCAAGAACACCTGGAGCCACGAGAAGCTGGAAGAGGAAAAGAGGTCTCCTTAGAGCCTTCAGCGGGGCTACGGCCCTGCTGACACTTGAATCCCAGACTCTGGCCTCCAGACTATAACAAACTCTGTCACTAGGTCATCTGGTAGTTTGTCAAGCAACCACAGGAAACTGGTACAGATGGGGACCAACCAGGATGCTAAAGCACATAACCCTTAAAGGGCACAACAGCAATCATCTCCCTCATTGTTGCCTCAACAGGAAAACGGGTTGCGGGGAGAGTTGACACACCTCCGACCAGCACAAGCAAACCTCGGTGTGTTACATTTACACACAGCAGCCTGTGTGGCAGTTTCTCTTAGCCAGCCCCGCTGGTGGCAAGCAGAGAGCAAAACCCTGGCTCTTCATCATGGAAAGAAGATAGGAATTTTCTCTGTGGAAGACAGAGGGTGGAGGGTGGGGTTCTCTTTGAGCACCTGTGTGAAGTGTCCAACTCTTCCCAGGCCCCTCCAGGCCTCTCCAAATTTGCATTTTTGACAAGTTCCCAGATGAGGCTGCTGTGCTGGATCAGGGAACACTGACCTGCTGCTCTATAGAAGTGCTTCGTAAACATCAATAAGCCCATGAATCACCCAGAAATTCAGGTTCTGACAACTCCTTGGAGTATCTGACCTGGCTCTCCCTGCCCTCCGTCTCCAGCCATGGCTGGTTGAACCAGGAATAGAAGCCTGATTCAAGGGTCCATGGGCTCACCAACAGCCAATGATGGGACCTTGAGCAAATAGAATAAATCCAAGCCAATAGATTCTCTCTGTTGAGATTCTGAGTGTTGTCTGCATAGAGACCACTGCCCACTGGTGGTGATCCTGGGTGGAGAGTCCATGCTATAGAGTGGGGGCCTGGAGCAAATGGTGTGCAGAGAGGCAGCTGGCTCGGGGAGGGGAGAGGAGGGAGTGGATGCAGAGACTGTGCAGGCTGGAGAGGCAGAGAGGGCGGCTTTGCTTTCTGACAACTTTCTAATTCCCAATTCCCATGAGCCCCAACTGGGCTGTTTACCCTTGTGTTCTGAGAAATCCCATCTCCTTCCAATAAGCTCCTCTCTTGGCTTGGGCCACTTTGAGCAGGTTCTTGTTCTTTAAACCCCAAAGGGCTTTATTAATACATCTGTGCCTTCCTGCAGCCTCTCCTTACTGTGAGACCCTTGAGTCAGGAACTTCATCCTGTTCACGCTTTGTCTCCAGGACCTTGGACAGGGCCCTGCAGTGGGGCTGGAGAGTGAGGACAATCTCACTCAATACAATATGCTGAGGAATTAGGGGAAGGTGGAGGAAGCACCTTGTGAGTGAGTGGAACGGGGCATGAGCCTGTGTGGAGGACAACACACACAGAACTGGGCAGAGGCAGAGTTGGCTAGTAGGGAAGGCTTGTCGTGAGTGGTCTTAAACACCAGGCGAGGAGTTGAGGTTGGGTCGACAGTCAGTAGGGAGGCAGCGAAGCCTTTCAGCTGGAGGAATATGACTGAGAATAGTTGCATTCTTTTCTGTAGCAGGGGATCTAATGGCCCAGGTGAGAGATGACATCTTGAGATAAGTCTGTAAAGATGGGAAGGATAAAATGAATCCCGGGGATTTTCCTGGTGTAGAGTTGGTGGGAAATGGTAGCTGGTTGGACATTGTGCTAAGCCCTAGAGTAGAGAATATTCCATTAATAAATCAGTATATGGAAAGAGAATTTCATCTTCACTATTAATCAGAAACATGAAAATCAATAGAGATGCTGCTTTTCATCCTATCAAATTAGCAAAGATGCTGGTGAGGGTGTGATAAACGGTCACTTCCATATTTTACAGCATGCACAGAGGATAAATGGACACAAACATGATTTGGAAAGTAATTTAGCAAATAAATTTCCACCTTTAAAGACTTTCATATCCCTAGTTTTCAAGAAGTAAAATTACTAGATCTATCTTGCAGAAATCTTCTAAAACGTAGTTTACAGCCAAAGATATTTTTCACAGTGCTGTAGGAAACAGACCAAAAATACACTACGACAACATTAAATTTATGAGATTCTATCTGCTATGGAATAACACCAGCTCTCCCCAGCAGGAAGGAACACGTGGGCAGACTAGGAGTTTGCTGTTTTGCTGTGTCTTTGTCTCATGTGCACTGGGAGGTGTTTAATTCTCCGTTCGCAGTGCTGGGCGCAGCGCCGGCCATCTAGGCCACGGCTGTGTGTTGATCTGTGTTTTAGTTTCCTGTTTGAGCTGCTGTATAACAAATTACCACAAACCGGGTGGCTTAAAACAATAGACATTTATTCTCTCCCAGTTCCTAGGCTAGAAATCAGTATCTCTTAGCTGAAATCAAGCGGTCAGCAGGCCAGTGCTCTTTCTGCAGACTCCAGAGGAGAACCTGTTCTTTGCCTCTTCCAGCATCTGGTAGCTGTTGACAACCCTTGGCTAGTGGCCTCATCACTCCCCTCTCTGCTTCCATCATCACATTGCCTTCCCCGCTTCTCTCTGTGTATAATTCTCTCTGCCTCCCTCTTGCAAGGACCCTTGTGATCATATGTAGAACTTACTCAAATAATACGGGATAGTCTCCCCATCTTAAGATCTTTAACTTAATTATATCCGCAAAGTCCTTTCCCCCTCTTCCATATAGGGTAACATTCATAGGCTCCGAGGACTAGGATGTGGATATCTTTTAGGGAGACATTATTCGATTTACCAAAACTAGCTTTTGGGATTGAGCAAGGTGGGTCGAGACCAGATCCACCGTTGTGGCTGCAGCCCACGGAGGTGGCCCAGAACAGAACCCGCGCTGTGATTCTCAGGAGGGCTGCTTCTCTTCCTGAGTTCACCTCACTGACTGGGCCAGAAGCTGCAGGCAGTGGTGAGGCTGTTCCCAAGATGGGTTTAGAGCGGCCAAGGATTTTGCCCAGAGAAGTTCTTTTCTTTCTGGACCCGACAGCCTTCTACTTTTAAGATCAAGTATGTGGGGAGACATTGGGACCTCATGAGACAATCCCGTTAAAGACCAGTATTTGCCGTGAGAAACGGCGATCCTTTGTTTATGGAGGATTCTTGGGTGAGTTTCCTGGTTCTTGGTTGCCTTGGCCTTGTTACTGGCTTGTTGTGTGACCTCAGGCAGGCTGCTCTCCCTCTGTCCTCGGTTCTGTAGAATTCTGGAAGATCTCTTTCCTCAATTCTGGAGAGTTCTAAAAGATCTCTGGAGGCTCAGACCTCACACACTGCACCCCTCCCCCAAACTTCTCTGCTATTTAAGTCCTTAAGAAGCTGGGGGAAATTACTTAGACATTTCTCAGAATTTTAGCAGCCCGAGGGCCTCCCAGCAGCAGTGTCTTTCCCTTTGCAGCCACCCCTTCTGAGGGGCCGGTCATCCCAGGTGGGCTCAGGAGTCAGCCATGAAACCTGGCCTCTCTGACTTATGTGCTTGGAAGGGCCCCAGAGGCCAAAGGGTAGGTTATGGTAAGAATTACTCCTAAAAATAAGTGAAGCATTTGGAAAGCAAACTGGTAATGGGCAGGGATTTGTTCACAAACAGAATGAATAATGGCTGCTGTGTGTGGGAAGGGGCATCTGCTGGCCTCAAAGCACAAGGGCTTTGGAGTGGGAGGGCAGTACAGCAGACCCCCTCCTAGGAATGAGCCAAGAGCTGGAGATCTGTGAATGCTTTGTCGTGGTGGCCTGATGCTAGGGGCTGGGGCAAGGATCAGGGCATGGACCATCTTTGAACATTAAGGACATTTGGTGATGCTGTATTGGGGCTCCTTCATTTCATAAAATATCAAAATTCTCCCAGACCCTTCTCTGGGACTCCTCCACCTCCTCACAACCAGCTTGTAAAGGGTTGACTCTGGGGCCATTATGAGCTTCAGAACTCTGCTGATGGGTAGGTCAGTATATATCTTTTGGACATCATCCCGATTGTAATTATTCCAAAGTTCCCTAATGGAATGCTCCTGAGTGTGAACTCGCCTGCTCTTATCTTACTTACCAGCAGGTGGCAGCACAGGAGCGATCAAACTGGGGTTTCAGGGAAGAAACAGGCACAAAACCTTCTGGTTTTAGTCAAACTGCAGAGGGATCTTTCTTCCTGACTCTGCGGTGGTGGTGACCCAGGTTAGCTGGTAGGCACCCATCCACACACCACATCCTAGAGGGTGTGGGTGGGGAGGACCAAGAGAAGAGGATGAAGCCACATTTGGGAGCTCAACCCCGAGGAACGGAAAGCTGATTTGGGAATGATAACGTTTGAGGGGATGCCAAGATCTGGGCATCATGTCATGAGATAACATGTACACCTAACCTATTGTTAGTGCTTGGCAAATGTTAGCTGTTTGTACACACACCTCACCTTATCTAACCCTTACCACAAACCCACGGGTAAGTCTGAGGAGCTCATTTTTCAGATGATATGAAAGCACAGAGGGCTGGTCTCAGTTGTCCAGTGGCAGCTGAAGAGCTACACAGAGTGTTGAATCCTGGTCTCAGCGGCTCAGTCCAGCTAGCCAAGGAGATGCCTGCTGCTGAACCACAAACTTTCCTTATCAAACAACACGCACAGCTACTCAGTGAGAACGGAGCGCTGCACTGACTGAGAGGCACAGGCAAGGGAGTGGGAAGGTGCAGGGTTTTCCTGGGAGGCGTGTTTTGCAGACTGAGGTGTGTGGAGGGGAGGCGGTTGGTGATGGGAGCTGGCCCAGCTGCTGGGCTGGGAGGCCGAAGAGTTGTTCCAGTTCTTCTGTCTCATTGCTGTGTGATGGTGGGCAAGTTCAACCCTCTCTGGGCTTTCCTTCACTCATTTGTGGGTTAGGGCAGCTCAGGAGTCCTGCTAGTTCTCACTATCGAGGGAATACAGAGTGCCAAACTCTTTATTAACTAAAACATAAAAAGCCACCCCAGACCCCAACCACAGCAACAACAACAAAACAAGCCAGTGACTGTTCTGCTCATGGGGTTCTCTCTGAGGTTAAATAGGGCCACAAAGGGAATCACTGGCAGCCTGAGCAAAGCACAGGCTGGGCCTTGGGGAGTCTCTTCCTGCCCTGGCCCCACCTCAGGTTTCACCTGTCACAGGCTGGGCTCTTCAGGAAACTGACACTGAGATGGAGTTCAGAGTGCAAAGGACATAAGGAGGGAGCAGGTGAGGGAAGGAGGAGCCACCAGCCTGGGATGCAGGCCTGCTGCCATCTCTGCCAGCCCAGCGGGGCCGGGAGCAAAGACTATCTGTGAGAGGAGGCGTTGGGGGGAGATGCCAGGTCCTGGTCCTGCTGTCTTGCTTCATCGTTAGCTGGTCCTCCATGTCCCCGATCTCCTCAAAGAGCAACCTGGAGGAGGTTGCTGGCCAGCCATCCTCCTCAAACAGGGGGGGCGGTCTGAGTGTCTGAGTGGCGTGTCTCAGTGTCTGCCCCACCGGAAAAGGGCTACTCTGCCCTCTGGGGTGGAAAATCTAGGCATCAGCACCTCCACTTCCATAGGCCCAAGATAGGCCTGGAGGGAAGGGCAAAGTCTGAAGGGAATAGCAGCATAGATCACAGCCCAGGTGTCCTTTGTGATGTGTGTGCACATGTGTGTAGGGTGTGCACAGGTATGTGTGCTTGTTCAGTATGTTTATGCTCAGGTATGAGTATGTACATGCATGTGTGCAGGGTATGATGGTATGTATGTGCATGTACACCTGAGGGTACAGTATAGATGTGGGCATGTGTGTACATGGGTATACATACACATGTGCAGTATCCTGTGTTCCTCTGACATTCAGGTGGGGGCTGCCAGTTCTGGGCACCTCTGACAGGTGGCAGCTTAGTCCAGCCACCTGGGTTTGGCCCAGTCCCTAGGAAGGGGACTGGCAAAGTGAGGCAAAGTGAAGAAGCTAAGAGGAACATGGCTCTGGGGGCCAGGGGAGGTGCAGGGGACCCTGGGTCATGGCAGAGCAGCAGCACGGATTCTGAGTCCAGGCTCAGCTCCTCACCTGAGTGGTTTAATACCAAGCACAACCCCTGGAGTAGGTCGTGTTATTCTCCCCATTTTGTAGATAAAACGTTCTCTGGGTGTTTGTCCCTGTTGGCTGGAGCAGCAGGGGCAGAGTCGGACTCTGTGGTGCTCGGACGTGGACGTGGCCAGGCCCTCCCCTGCAGAATCCTCTCCTTGGCCGCAGGCCCCCGCCTCGCTGCAGGGAGCTCTAGTCCAGCGTCCTCAGAGCCACCCTGGCTGCAAGTTTCTGGGAGAGAAGAGGTCCCTTGTCCCCCAGTCTGGTGGGCTGAGGGGGCACCGAGAGGCTTGGCTCTGTCCAGCCCTCCCCCTTGGGCCTGGCGGAGGAGTGTAGCCCACCCCTGTGACGCAAATCCGCAGTGGGAGGCTGCCTGGGCTGGGGATGAGCCAGGGCCTGCGGAGGCCCCTCTGTCCCGGCCAGATGGCCTCTGGCTCCAGCAGGAGAGGCTGTCAACACCTTCAGTTGGGGTCCTGGCCCAGCTTCCTCATGCTGCCCTTGTCCAGCCCGGGCAGTCAGGTGCTGTTTGCCAAGGGGACCAGCAGGGGGGCTTCCTTTAAGATGCCCATTACCTGAACCCCCACGAGTCCCCTAACCCCCACCCCCAGTGCCCAGCCAGTCCCCTAAGAGTTGCATCTTCACATAACCAAGGCCCTGCAGGCACCCAGGGAGGTGGCCTGGGCACCTTACCTCCTGGGGTCCCCTCTTTCTCCATGGTTCAAGATAGATTAATTCCTCGACCCTTCCTCCCTCCCTCCTTCCCTTCCTTCCTCCCTTCCTCCCTCCCTCCCCTCCCC
>VMDR010000863.1:0-41204 GCA_007922815.1 Macrotus californicus | reverse complement strand
GAGCTGTGACTGGAGGAGAGGGCTGGCCAGGCCCTGGGGGGGACAATGATGGTGTGGGGTCTGCTGTCCACTCCCTTGTGATGGTAGGGGCAGGAGTACCAGGCGCGGAGGGAAGACGGAAGGAAGTCGGGGCCAGAACTTGAAGGCCTTGTAGGAGCTGGATTTGATTCTGAAAGGCTTTCACGAAGGGACACATTATAAATAAACATTCATAGAGCTCGCCCTACATGCAGGCATTGTGTCAATCAGCTGACATAAAATTCAGACCTCACCAAAACCCCATGGTGAATCATTCTCATCCCATTTCACAGATAAGGAAACTGAGGTACTGAGAGGTTAAGTCATTTGCTCAATGACACAGTACAGGTCAGTAGTAGAGCAAGAATTTCTGGTGGGCAGCTGACTCTAGAACCCTAACTACTGTATCACACACTGCCTCTCAGGATGTGATTCCTTTACCTCCAAGGTAGCCTCCTCCAGGAAGCCTTCCTTCAACCCAGAGTTTGTTTGCTCTACTGCAGCAACATATAAACACACCATATGGCCTAAAAAACTGTGGGGTCCTCAAGAGGTCATCTTGTCCATGCCCCTGCCTTCAGGTAGACATGGTACTGTAAGTCCCATTATGAAGGTGAGACTACTGAGACCCCAGAGGGTTAAGAGACTTGTCTATTACCCAGATTCAATGAAGATAGCATGGGAAATAGAGCCGCCGTCTCCTAAATTCTTCCACTCCAGCTCCAACCCTTCTACTCTCCTCTTTAAGACAATCCTCAGGTTGTTTCTTGTCTGTGTCCCACTTCCCACCCATCCCCCAGCGAGACAGCTGCCTCCCTTGATTCCCATCATGGGGTAATGCACACAGCAGGCGCATACTCGGTGTCTGTGCAGAAACCCCCTGGGTGTGGTGCTGTGTCCAGGATGCTCAGAGCAGGGATGTTTAGCAGACAGGACAGATGTGAGCTGATGCTGGAAGGATACTGAGGAATGTTTTAGTGAGCCAGGGAGATGGGTTGGGAATTTGTCTGGAATGGGAAGGCCATCCTAGCCAGAGGGAACAGCATAGAGGACCTGATGCCATCAAGTAACAGTGATGGCCCAGCTGGACCTCAGCACAAGGAAGGGGTGGATGGGGTGGGTGTTAGGGAGGCAGGAAGGGACGAAGTCACTGCCTGGCATGCCCTGGGAGAAAGTCTTGACCTTGCTGAGCCACTTTGTGCAAGGCGTGTGCCCTCTCTGAGCCTCCGTTCCCACTCTGCCCGATTTGGGGTGGTGCCTATCCTCAGGACTCCCTGGGCCCACGTGGATTTTTTCCATGGCTGCTGCTTATTATCCTAACAAACAAAGAGGCTTGGCTGGGTAGATCTGGAGTATCTTTAATGCCCCGATTTCTTTTTGCTACGTGTGCCTTTGCTTTGTGATGTTCTTCCGGCCCTTCTAGAGGCACATGTTCCAGGGCCTGGTTCACAGGGGAGCCTGGGTCGTGCTGCCCGTCCTTTTGTGCAGCCCCGTCCAGAGCAGGTCAGCATCCTGGGCCTGGGCCTGGGCCTGGCTCGGCTCTGAGGGGGACGGCATCAGGAGCCTCAGTGGCATCGGCTCCTCCAAGGCCCGTGGGGAGGCCCAGGGCAGCTCCTCGGGGGCCAGGATGGCATCACTCCAGCCCTCGGAGATGTCACTGTAGCCAACCAGGCTGGTGGCTTCATCCTTAGTTATGGTGACAATCCTGGCAGTGTCTTCCCTGAAGTTGCTGTCTAAGTCCCCTGCCAAGTGGTTGGTGGCCCCTTCAGGCTCGCTGGCTGTGTAGATGTCTGCTGTGTCCTCCCACTTCTGCCTGGAGCCAACTGAATGGGCGCCACGGAGCCCTGGCACGGGTCGGGCGGGTGTCTTGGCTCTGCCCTTGCCAGTCCAGAAGAGGGTGAGCTCTTGACGGCAGGCGGCCACAGCCAGGCTGGTGAGCAGGGTGCTGGACACCAGGTACAGCAAGGCGGGCTGGCCCATCTGCATGAGGACCATGGTGGTGAACGTGACCAGCAGACCCACAGCGTAAGCTGCGGTGGAGGCCATGAAGTAGACCTGGCGCGAGTGCATTCGCACATCAAAGCGATGGCAGTAGGCAACCAAGAAGCCTGGGACCACAATGTCACCGAAGCCAAGGATGGTGAAGGGCTGGTCACACAGCGTCAAGGCCGAGAAGCTCATCCGGGGCACTCTGAGCACCATGGGCAGCCTCTCGTGGCTCGAGGAATCTGCCGGGCCCGAGGCCACCTCCACCATGATGCTCTCACCAGTCCTGGTGAGGAGGGGTGTGACGAAGACGAAGAACACGTCGAAGGCCAGCAGGGCCAGCAGGAAGGAGGTGCAGTTCTTGAGCTTGGGCAGCCGCACGCGTTGTAGGACGAAAAGGCAGTAGGCCATGCCCAGCGCGTCCTGCAGGAGCCAAGCCCAGCGGTCCTCGTTGCGGTAGGCAACCCAGAGGACGGTCACCGCTGTGCACAGGCCGGCCAGCAGCAGCAGGGGCAGCGGCAGACAGGCCCTGCGGCCAGGCAGGGGCCACTGGTACTGCTGCAGGGGCAGGTGGTGCACCAGGGGGGCCAGGCAGCTATAGAGGCCGGTGCCCGCCCCCAGGCCGAAGATGGCGATCATGACGTAGACGAAGCAGTCGTAGAAGTAGTAGAGCAGCAGCATGATGCAGCAGGACAGGGTGACCACTGCTCCCGTCATGGTCGGTGTGAAGTCCACGGCTGTGTCCTCATCTTTTTCCTCTTGCCCACTCTGAGCTGCCACTGCTTTCTGCTGAGTGTGACCCCCAGGCCCCCCTCCTCCTCGGGCCCGGCGCCGCCGCAGCCGGTCAGCCTCGGTCAGGCCGGCCCAGTAGCCGCCTGCGGCCACGGTGCCAATAGCCAGGATGAAGATGACCACCATGTTGTAGTCGAGGATGGGCTCTGGAGGCGCGTACAAGGCTACGCGGACCACAGCGCCGCCATGGGCGTGGCCGAGGATGTCGAGCATGTCGGTGTATCGGAGCATGGCCACTGGGATGGTGAGGTCTGGCAGGGGCTTGCGGGGGTCCTGGAACGCCAGGGTGGTGTCCGAGCACTGTTGGCCGCTTGCCCGGCTCACGATGAGCAGCCCGTGGGCGCCTCGGCCCTGCGCCAGCCAGCCCTTAGCGTAGAAGCTGCAGTTGCCCCTCATGACCAGGGCAGTGGACCGGTGGAGAGGCTGCTGGCCGGGGGAGCTGGGCGGGGCCTGGTGGGAGGAGTCCTCGCCAGGGCACCAGGGCGCCGAGGTGCCGTCATACAGCTGCAGGAGTGGGGCGTGGCGTAGGTCCCGGGGCAGGGTGACATAATCCGAGCTGAACAGCACACAGTAGTCCTTGCTCCAATTCTGTGACACCACGTGGACCACACCGTACTCCCCCCGGGCTACCGCGCTGGCGACAAAGAGGAGGAGGAAACTCAGGCACGCCATCCTCCTCAGTTACCCGCCGCGACGCGGCAGCAGCTCGCAGCCCAGGTCCCTCTCCAGGGAGTGGGCGTGGCCCTCTGTCACAGAGCAGTGTGGCCTCCCATCCCAGAAACCGGGGCCACACCTACCTAGTCATAAAGCTGTGCCCCAGGACTCAGAGCACTGCTGCAGAAATCGGTCTCTCTCAGGAGCCTGTCCCACAACACTGCGTCTGTGCAGGGGGTTATCCGGGTCCCTGCTTTCTGCCCACCCTCAGGTGGGGCTGAGCCAGGTAATTTGAACTAAGATGTGGGAGGATGGGGTTGGGGATCCCAGACAGGATTTGGAACCAGCTTCAGTCCCTTGCCTGCTGGGTGACGCAGGCAGATGCCTCTCCTCTCTGCACTTGTTTCTTTAGCCGCAAAGAACTGAGTTCATTGGATCAGAGTGTTTCTGAGGCTCCTGCAAGCCCTGACCCCCATGACCACTTTTGCTGAGCTCCTACTAGGTGCCAGGTATTTGCTCTGTCCTCGCTATGTCCCTACAAGAAGGTGTTACTGGACCCGCCTAGTCCGAGGCTGTGAGCTGTCCTTCAAATCTGCCCCTTTCCATGGGCAAGTGACCAGAATTTCATTGCCAGCCTCCCTTGGAGTATGGAATGGCCACATGGTCACTTCTTGCCAGTGGAACTGAGCACAAATAATGTGAGCCCTTTGGAGGCCTGCACAGAAACCATGGGCTCCTTGTCCATCTCTTTCTCGCTGTCCCCAGTCAGTCATGGGCAGCAGGTCATTGACTGGAAAGGAGGACATTGCCCTAAGGGATGGGAGAGAGTAACCAGGTCCCCGGATGTCTGCATGGAGCAGTGGCCTGGGGTGCTCACCGCGGATGGTGACACATTATCCTCCTTAAGCCACTGGCTTATCGAGGGTCTGTTATGTTAGCTGAGCCCACCTGAACACCCCCATGTTGTGCTTGGGTAAACCTGAGGTCGGAGAAGCCTGGCCCTTGGGTCCAGCCCCCAGCCCCCAGCCCCAGCTCTCATGCTGGACACGTCCTTTAGGCCTTGCCCTGTACAGGGAACTACCAGGGATCTGCCCGGCTATCTGAATGCCTGAGGGCTCCTGGCCCTGCAGCTCTGCTCTGCTTGTTCCTGTTCTTCAAGCCTCAACCCCAGTGATACCTCCACCACATGGTCAGGAGAAAATAGCCCCCGTTCTTAGCATGTAATGATCACAACTCAGGATTTACTTAAAAAAAAAAAAGATTTTATTTATTTATTTTTAAGGAGAGGGGAAGAGAGGGAGAAAGAGAGAGGGAGAAACATCAGTTGCCCCTCACTGGAGTCTGAAGCTGCAACCCAGGCGTGTGCCCTGACCAGGAATTGAAACGGTGACCTTTTGCTGTGCAGGACGACAGCGACCAGCAGAGCCGCACTGGTCAGGGTGAGATTTGCTTCCTTCAGGGCACTTGTCATAGTCCTAGGTTTCTGCTTGTTTATGTGTTTCCTCGTTTGGTTCCATGAGGATGGGGACCTTGGCTATTCTCTCCTGCTGCTCAGAAAATATGTGTGGGATGCGTGATTGAGTGACCCTGTTTTACAGTAGAAGGGACCGAGGCACAGGGCAGTGAAGAAACTTTTCCAAGGTGACGCTTCAGTGGTAGAGGCAAGATTCGAACCCAGGCTCCCGGGCGGTGGAGCCTGTGGTGAACCTGGCTCTGCTCTGCACTGTGCGCTCAGGGCACTCACCCCAGATGGGCGGGGCTAAGGGGGAGATGGGGTCACTGAGAAGGCTGACTCAGAGGGGAGTCTTTAAAACGTCACCTATGTACTTCACACATTGTGTCGGTTCCTCGAGTTGCCTCAGCAAGTGATCCATGCTGGACTGGGTGGCTTAGTTCAGGGGTTTGTTCTCTCTCAGTCTGGGGGCTGGGAGTCTGCTATGGACCACGTGTTTCTGTGCCCCCGCCCCCATTCCATGTGTAATCTCTGATCTCCAGTGTGACAGTACCTGGAGGCCTTGGGGAGGTAATTATGTCATGAATGGGATTGGTGCCCTTATAAGAAGCGACAAGAGAGGTGATCTCACTCTCTAACCTGTGAGGACACAGCAGGAGGTGGCTGTCTGCAAACCGGGAAGTGAGCTCTCACCAGGAACTGATTCAGGTGGCCCCTTGATCTTGGACTTCCAGAACCATGAGAAATGAGTACTGCTGCGTAAGCCCCGCAATGTACGGTGTTTCTTGTAGTGGTCCGAGCACCTTCCAAAAAGTCCAGAACCAAGGTGTGCGCAGGGTGCGCCTCTGAGACTCCGGGCGGAACCCTTCCTGTCTCTTCCTGACTTGGGTGGTGGCGGGCAACCTGCGGTGTGCCTTGGCTCGTGGCCATGTCACTCCCGTCCCTGCTTCTGTTGCATGTGGCAGATGTTCTCCCTGTGTGTCTCTGCATCTCTCGTCTTCGCTCAAGGACATTAGTCACGTTGGATTGGGGTCCATCTGGTGACCTTTCCTCCACTTGATTATGTCTGCAAAGACCCTGTATAAGGTCGCAATTACAGATACTGGGGTCAGGATCTCAACATACTGTTTTTGGAAACGATTCAAATACGTTCTATTTTCACTTCCAAGGAGTAAGCACACAGTCGCTGACCTTCCTTAAGGCCTCTTCTCTTCAGGTGGGGGTCCATCCCTTGCAGTCCCGAGTCACCTTCCTTGTGAAATCCGCACCGAGGGTACCCGTCTCCGCCGGCTGCCTTTGGACTCCTTGAGAGGGAGCGAGAGCTTGGAGGGCCTTGCCAGGCGGTTGACAAGTGGAGCCGTGCAGGCCTTGACAGTCCCCTCCGTTTGTTTATTTACGTCTGCTCTCATGCCACCTAATTCGACAGCTATTTTTTTGTGTGTGTGTCTCAGATTGTGCCTTTCAAACCATTCGGCTGAGTTTTTATAAGGAGCAACCTCACCTGCTGCCTGTGCACTTCTGTGTCCCCCATTAACATACCATCTAGTTAGATTACAGAGCAGTAATTGCCACAGCGAGTTAACTGTCAGAAATGCGTCAGGGAACAAAAACTTGGGGCTGGTGAGTGGACCCTGGCTGGGGCTGGAGAAAGTGGAGCAGGGGCCGGCTGCTCCCTTGCTGGGCTCCTGTGGTAGAGGAAGGACTGGCACTTGGGCCAGGGTTGTTAGGGAGGGGACACTCGGCTGACACCGTTCTTATCCAAGTGGTGGTATCTAGACTGGGCGCACCTCTCTGCAGCCGAGCACGTGGAGGCTGGGCACGACAGGGCCAGCCAGCTCCTTACTGAGATCTGTGGTGATGCAACCCTTTGTGGCCCCCCAGCTACTGTCATTAGCTCTGTTCCCTCACTGGGGCCCCACGGTCCACTCAGGGAGCCTTGAATCTTTTAGAAACCAAGGACCAACACACCCACTGGGATGGCTGTTATCAAAAACATGGGTCATAACGAGTTTTGACGAAAATGTGGAGAAATGGGCGCCCTCATACGCTGCTGTTGGGAATGTTGAATGGCGCAGCCATGGCGGAGAGCAGTTTGGTGGTTCCCCGAGAAGCTGAGCAGAGGGTCGCCGTCCGATCCAGCAGTGGCACACCCGGGCATCTACCTGAGAGAACTGAAAACGGCGTTCAGACGAAAACGTGTACGTGAACGTTGAGAGCAGCACTGTTGGCGACAACTCGGAATGGGAGGGAAGGACTCAAGTGTCCTTCAAATGATGGATGGGCAAATAAAGTGTTTATTTTTACACTAAAGTGTTATCCAGATAAGGGAAGGAATATCTACCACTCAGCTATAAGAAGGGCTGCCATTCTGACACAGGCTCCTACAATGTGGATAAGCCTTGATGACATTACCCTAAGCAAAAGAAGATAATCACAAAAGGACAAATATTGTATGACCCTACTTTTATGAAATATCAGAAACAGGCAAATCTGTAGGGGCAGAAAGCGGGTCTGTGGTGGCCAGAGGCTGGAGAAAGGTGGAATGGGGAGTGGGCATTTAAGGTTTGGGGTTTCCGTGAGGGAGGTGAGCACGTTCTGGAAGTGGACGGTGGTGATGGTCACACGACATTGTGAATGCACTGATAACACTGAATGTGCACTTGAATGTGGGTGAGATGGTCAGTTCTATGTTATGTGTCTTTTACCACAATTTAAAGCAGAGCAGACCCAGGACCAACCCCAGTTCCCTGCGGGGCACTGCGCCCGGGACAGGCTGGTTGGAGTTTTCCTCGTGGCCTCTGACATTATCTCCAAAAGCCTAACTCAATGGTGTTTCCAACACACTGGGAGCGTTGAAAAATACGTGCGACCTGGGCCTCTCTTGACCCGGAGCCTGCCCAGCAGGATCTGCAGGGCTTGGTGGGAGGCCGAGGGTAGGTGACTCGTGGAGATGGAGCAGAGGCGGGGGGTACTGGGAGGCTAGCAGCCTGTGGTGGTCTGGAGACAGGGCTGGGTTCAGAGGGGTCCACCTGAGGCTTGTGCTTCAGACACCCACTCTGACATCTAGCTTTGCCTCTGTACACTGTTTGTCCACAAACTGGGAAAACTGAAGAATTTCCCCAGGGAGGACCTTGGAGGGGGCAGTGGGGCAGGGAGGGGCCCCCTACAAAGTTAAACACAGTGGAGGTTAAATGAGGCCAGCCTGGGCTCATACCCAGTCATGCCCCTGCTGGGTGCCCTTGGGCAGCTCTCAACCTCTCTGGGCTTTGCTTTCACCATCTGTTAAACGGGCATCACAGCACTGGCCTCAGGGTGGTAGAGGGTAGATGAGGTCAGCATAGGGGGGCTCAACCATGCCTGGCACCCCCTAAGCACTCAGTCCATGAGAGTGTTGTTGTTGGTGAAATGCAGGAAGCACCACCCTCTGTTTGGACCAAGGGTGGGCAGTTGAGTTTGAAGTCAGGGCGGATGGGACGATCCTGAGGCCACTGGTATCCTTGCATGGGCTAAGCAGAGCCTGGGTGGGTGCAGAGAGACCCCCAGAGACTTCTGGTGGCCTGGCCTGCACTGGCTGGAAATGCTGAAGCCTTACTGCCTCCTCCCCCAGAGCTGCTCTGTCAGTCCTGGTCTCCCCAGATTCAAGCCCAGTGACTTTAGTCAACTGAGGGGGAGGAAAAAGCCCCGGCCCTGGAGCCAGAGGACTGTCGATCTCAGGGGGGTTACCAGGCCTCAGCTTCCTTGGCTGTAAAATGGGCTGGTTCCCACCTCCATGAGCTAGGTGAGGACTGGATGATAAGCGTTACAAAGGGTTCTGTGGATTGCAGAGAGATCTACAAGTGCCCCCAAGGAAGGAATAACTGTGGGTTCCAGAGTCTCCCTCCCTTCCCAACAAGTGCATTTCCCAGATCTGACTCCCCATCCTGGTCTGAGGGGTCTGATGAGGCAGCAGCAGGGGACTGAGATGGCTGGAGGGGAAGCCAAGGACCCCAGGGCAGGGTCTGTTGTCAC
Organism: Macrotus californicus; assembly: GCA_007922815.1. NCBI lineage: Eukaryota > Metazoa > Chordata > Mammalia > Chiroptera > Phyllostomidae > Macrotus > Macrotus californicus. The sequence continues at coordinate 32,293 of VMDR010000863.1, read as the reverse complement.
ACTCAGGGAGGTGGGGGGACCCCAAGTGGAAGACAAAATGCCCCACTGTGGTTTTTCTTCCGCTGCTGGTCTGTGCCCCTGAGGGAGAGTCCTCGGAGAAATGGGCTCAGGTAGGGTGGCTTTAGTGATGTGCTCTTTGGCTCGAGAGAGGGGTCTGTGCCACAGTGACCCCCACCCTGAGGCTGCCCAGCCCCTCCTTGAAGTGTAGCTAGCTGTGTGTCTGTTGGCTGGTAGGACCGCACCCATGCCCACAGGAACCCTTCCTGCCCCACCCACAAGCCAAACCTCAGGGCAGGATGGCCGGGGGCCTGCCTTCACCCTGGTTGTGTAGCCCGGAACACACACCGGCCGAGGAAGGGTTAAACTCTGGGCACCTGTCCCTGGCACAGGTGCTTCAGTTCTTTGGGGGCCAGGTGTTCCCGGCTGTGCTTGAAGCAGCCCCTCTGCCCTTCCAGTCTCCGGATAGGAGGGGTCCCGAGGCCCATCTGGGGCAGCCTCTGCCTGCCCAGGAAGCCCTCTGTAGCTCCTCTGATGACCTTCCAGAGTTAGCAGCTCTGAGCTGAGAGGTTGGTGGCTGGCATCCATCCTGGGGTTGCTGCTCATCTGTCCCTCACACAGGGCCGTGCACACAGTAGGTGCTGGGAGGGACCCCACCAGCTAAAGCTACCAGGAGGCACAAGCAGGGAAGGGAGTCACTGCCCCACTTGACCCCTCAAGATGCCTTGTCTACGCAACCTCCCACAGAGCCCGCCAGCCTCCCTCGGGCTCCTCCATCCTGGGGAAGCCCTGCCCCCACTTCCCTACGAGGCCAAGAAAAGCCTCCTTTCCTCTTCCATTGAGTGGAGCGCAGAGTTGAGAAAGATGCCTCAGTTGTGGTCACTTCTGGTCCCTCCTGCCAGCCAGGACTCTAGGGGGCTTCTTGCCCCAGTTGCACTGGACACTGTGAGCCTATCTGTGTCCTGGTGTTCCCTGACCCCCTTCCCACACCTCCTGTTCAGGTGGTCTCCCTCCCCATCTCTCTACTCAAGGGGACAGAGCTGGAGTGGACAGAGCAGCGTGCCCCACATAGCTCTTAGGGATACCCCCTAGCTCCTCCCCCACCCACAGCACCTCCCTTCTCTCCAAGGAGCTTCAGGGCACTCGGTATGTCATCCAGGCCAGGCCCTGGTGCCCTGGCACTTCACACCCTAGCGCATGCACCTGTGGTCAGAGGCCCAGAGGCTGGGGGTGGGGTTCCGACGCACCCCTCCCTGCACGTGCCAACGCCGCTGTGGCCGGGTGCTCTCCCTTGTCCTCCTTGTGGCCCAAGTGGTGGTGGGAAATGCAGGGGGATTAACCACCGCTGGTACTACTGGTCTTCCCCTGTGACTGAAGGAGTTGGTGGATAAACACCCCTTGACCCTAGGGTGGGGTGACAGAGGCGTGTGTCTGATGCAGGCTCCCCAAGGGTCCACAGCCTGTGTGCTCACCCTTCCTGCCCCCTTCCTTTTCTGGCCTCACATCCCTACCTCCTCCCTGTTTCCATCTGAGCTCCTCCCTTAGGGCCTGGACATGCCTCTCTGGTCCCCTTGCCACCTCTGCTCCAGCTATGCCCCTGCCCGTGCCATCCTCTGCCCACTTTCATTCATCCATGGCCCGCCTCTCCCTACCACTCACCCCCCTTGCAAGAGCTGTCCTCGTCACCTGGGTCTGGCAGGACCCACCCTGGACAGGTGTGGGAGTGACACCAGGTTCCCTGATGTGCTGCAGCCCTCAGCACTGAAAGTGGCCTCCCCTTCCCCAGAGGGTGCTCCCCACCCAGCCCCAGCAGTCCCGAACCTCACAGATGCTGGTTGAAAAGATAAATATTATTATTTACATCCACCAACCCTGTCTCCCAGCCCCGTGCCCCCAAAGCTCTGCTCTGGCTGTCCAGTACCTCTGGACGTGGGTGGGTCCAGGGAGCGCTGGGCCAGTCTATACCTGGGGTGCAAGTGGTCAGCTGGTGGTTGACCCAAGGGCCGCTTGTCCTGCTCCAGGGCACTGGGGCCAGTGAAGGGCTGTGGGTCCTGCCCCTTCTCCTACCTTTGCTTAACTAACAATGCTGCCCCAGAGACCATCCAGGAGCAAGAAGCTCTCTGTGACCAGCAGAGAGGTTGCCCAGAGGCCAGGTCACATAAGCCAGCAGATTGGATGGTCCCCCGTATTCCCTGCCCCCTCAAAGGGAGACCGACTTTGGCTGGGACACACCCTGGCTCTGGATTACAGTCCACCCCCTCCCATTCCTAACTTCTCACAAAGGGGGAGAGATCTGGGGCAGGGTAGGGAGAGGGTGCCTGTGTGTTCGGCAGGGCAGTAAAGGTCCAAGGGTGCAATGCAGCGAGGCAGGGCATTTCTGGTGGCAGTGCCACAGGGCTAGATGAAGTTCTGGTTGCTCAAGAGGATTCCTGGTGATGTAGCCTGCTGTCTGGTGATGCCACCGGTTTCTAATGTGTCCAGGTCTCTGACAAGGTGGCCTTGGATCCCAGTGTTGTTGGAAAGCATCGCAGGGGCCAGAGGCATCATCGCGGTGGTTGGGATGCTGTTGCAAGGGCTCCCCATGACGCCCCTGGGGCAGTGAATGGCCCCCACAGGTGTGGAGGAAGCCCCAGGTCTCCAGTGCGCTGGCCACCTTGTGCTCTGGAAGAAGACCCCTTGTGGAGGGACCCATGTGCTGCTTTGGATTCCCTGGCTCCCCCTTCCCACTCCATTTGCCAGGGAGGACTAGGGCATGGGGCAGCCAGAGGCCCTGGGCCCAGCCCAGCCCTACAGGTTATTTTCCATTTGTCCTGGGGCCGCTCTCACAGGCCAGAACTCCTGCTCAGCTGGGGATCAGGGAGGAGGCTTCGAGGCCTCGGTGCCAGTACCCCTGAAGGTACAGAGAGTGGGAAGGAGCTGGTCCCCTCCACAGACATGGCAGCCGGCTGAGCCTGGCCACCCTCTTCCCCACTGGAGAGCTTGGAGGCTGCCCCATGGCCCTCCAGCTCAGACAGCCGTAGACTGCTTGATGCTGTGAAAGCTGACACGGGTCGGGGAGGTGGGGATGGACATGGCGCGGGCTACACGGGCGCGGATGGAGTGCTTGTCCTGCCATCGGTGCCACCTCTTCCGGATGGCAGAGCGGACCTGTGGGTGCAGAGCAGATCATACATTGGAGCCCCTCCCTCCCTGAGGGCTGCCATAAGCAGTTGTACAGGCAAGCAGCTATACAGGTGAGCAGTGCACAGGTGTGGGACACAGGTGTGAGGTGGACAGAGGCTGCCAAGGAACACTGTTGCAACACTGTTGATTTGCATATTTGTTGGAACAGTTTCTTTAAGTGTCCCAAGGAAGGGGTGCCTTTGCCACCACGAACTCCTACCCTCAGCCCGCGTGCATCCCCTGCCCCAGGGCTCAGCTTCCTGGTTTTCAGCAACCCATTTCACAGACTCATGAATGAGACTAAAGCCCCAGAGTGGCACCCCCACACCTTCCTGTCAACCGCCTATGAAAGCAGAGGAATAGGCTTGCCACTGCAGGTGCAGCCTGGGCAGGTGGCACGGACACTCTTGGGGCTCCCCGTGCATCCCTATAGCAACCTGGGGGCAGGGGAGGAGGGCTGGCATGTGGAGGGCAGAGGGAGATTACAGACCATCTCTGGGCCCAAAAGGCCTCCTGCCATCCTGAACCCCAGCCTGGGGTCCTTACCTCGCTGTTGAGGAAACAGTAGAACACAGACACGAAGAAACCCTGGGGAGGAGGGAGAAGGTGGGTCAAGGGAGTGCGAGGTGCGGCTCCACCCAGTTTCTGAGCAGCTCCCTTCCCTCCCCAGTCTCCTGCCCCTCCAGGCTCCAGCCTGGGAGAATGCCCACCTCCAGAGGTGCGGGGTGGGGGGGAGTGCAGGGCAGAGGGAAGAGTAGGCGTTGGTACCTGGAAGGACTCCAGGAAGGAGTTGAAGTAGATGAAGACAACCCGGGAGACCTCGTCCTCCCCGGGGTTCACGAAGAACAGCATGTACGTGATGCCCAGGAGGGGAAGCAGCACCAGAGTGGCCTTCACAGCCTTCCTGGAGTGGGGTTGGGGGTGGGGAGGTCCAGAGTCATAGCCCACCCCAGAGGGGACTGGGGGAGGGCGTGGCAGGTCCTGAGCCATCTGAGACAGGGGGAGCTGGGGTTTCAGGAGGGGTTTCAGGACTGGGAGGAGACCCTGGGTCAGAGCTGGGATCTCTGGAGCCCCCAGGGGTGGAGGAGGCAGGACCAGCTACCTGTACTGAATGGTCTCAGACGTGGTGGACGCCCGAAGCTTGGTCATGAGGATGCGGACGATGTTGAAAAGGAAGATAAAATTGATCTGCAGTGGAGCACACAGCGGGACGGTGTGGACGTGTGTGTGTGCAAGATGCCCGGGGCAAGTAGACAGGCCAGGGACTCAGCCATCTCAGGTCTGGTCTTGGTCCCCCCTGCTGCTCTTCCCCCACCTGCACTAGCACCGGAACATCCCAGGCAGAGGGATCCTTTGGGTCCCCAGTAGGCACTGGTTGCCCCTCCCCACTTCCCCTCTCTCCTGCCCCCCACCCAGGTTCTTACCAGCAGGACCAAGATCATGGGGCCCTGATAGATGTAGTCGGTGTAAACCCCAGGCCTTTTGCCAAACCAGCACCTAGAAGGCCACAGATGGAGAGGAGAGCAGGGGTCACCTGAGTCCAGTTCCGTGGTACGGGGGGGAGGGGCAGTGCTTGGCCAAAGCAGGTTGGGGCCCGAAACCAGGCTGTGGGCACCCAGTTCCAACCCCGGCAAATGGTCAAGCCACTTGGTCCCACCACAGTGCCTCTGTTATCCCGTCAGCAGGCTGAACAGCATCCTCTATTATTAGGTGTAAAGCCGGAAGCAGGCTGTGTGGCAGGGAGATCATGGAAAAGACCACTGAGTGGAAGAAGCATGGGCCCAACACCCCACTGCTCCCCTCGGTCCCCGCGTGGCTCTGGCACATGCCCACGGTTGGTGCCGTGCTTCGTCCTTGTCATGTAGTGGGCACCCAGCAGCCTGTAACCTCTGAATCTCTGCAATTGCAGCGTGAGCTGTCTTTAGGCAGAAATTCCATAGGTCCCACCTGTTGCAGGAGGCACACTTGCTCTGCATTTTCCTGAGCTCCCTCCAGCAAGCTCTGGGAGGTGTGAGGAGTGGGCAGGAGCTCTGGAAAGATCTGGGGAGTGGGCGGGGACCCGACGGTAGGAAGTCCCACTTCCCTGTGCCTAGAGGATGGATGGATTGGATGCCCCTGTGGGCATGCAGACCTGCAGTGTCTAGATCTCATGATGCTTCCATAAACCAGCAGAGATTTTTAGGTGGAAAATGTTGATTTTTTAAAGACTGGCAGCAAATTCAAGTTTTCACATAATACTGTGCAGACCAAACGTGAGCTGTCTGGAGTCAACTCCAGTCCTTGGCCTTGAGTCTGAATCCCTTCTGCCGCAGTGTCAGCATCTTGACACTAGGTGGCGCTCCAGGGCTACTCACGCCAACTTCGGCGTCCTTTTCCCTCCAAGATGCACACTGGGCAGCTTTGGGAACCTTGTTCTTCCTCTTCCGCTCAGAACTCACACCCACACCTGCACACCTGCAGGCACAGGCACCATCGCCCAAGATTTGCCATGCTCCTGTTGCCCTCTCCTCCCAGACTGGGCTCCTGCCCATCAGCTGTGCAGTCAGGAAGGATCACCCTGATCAATGTGAACATAATTTTCCTAGGCGCCTTGTCCGTCCCAGTGAGGTTGTGATAGCTGCTCTCAGTGATGGTGGGGAGGGACTGTCATTGATGGAGGCCGCCTGGAACCCCAGTCAGACAGTGTGTTCCTGAACCACTGTGGTGGAGAAGATCCTGGCACGCCCCCTGGCTTTGTCCCCTTCCTCTGCCTCAGTCTCAGCTGCTCTCTATCTCAGCTGTACCGCAGAATCAGCCTGGGCACTGAAGAGCCATCCCGGCACCTGCACCACACTCTGAACCAATTGCACCCAAGCCTGGGCACTGGTACTTTTTAAAGCTTCCTGGGTGGTTCTAATGGGAGCCAAGGCTGGAGCCACCGCAGCAGAAGTCTCGTTTTCAGGGGCAGCTGGGGGCGCCTGCATCCATTTAGTAAAGCACCCCAGGACTTCAGAGCTAGAAGGGGTGTCTGAGATGGTCTGGATCAGTTTCTATGAAGGCTATGGAATCTTTTGTTAAAACAAGTCTTAAAATTAATAGAAAACATTTGTACAGCATCGCTACGTGCCAGGCACTGTTCAAAATGCTTAATACATATTAACTCATGTTGTCCCTCCATAACCCTGTGAGGCAGGCACTATTATTAGGATGCCCACTTTACAGATGAGGAAACTGAGGCACACTGTAGTAAGCAGCCCCAGGTCATACAGCTACTTAGTGATGGAGCCACGGCTCAGACCCTGGACAGTCTGGCTCCACAGACAGCACGTGACCCTTATGTGATCTGCCTGTTGTCAGAGCCCAGGACAGATAACGTGGCCTGGATCCACCTGTGCAGTCCCACCTCGGGCACCGCCAAGGAGCCTCGGAGTGAGCCCAGCCCCAGCACCTTCTTGTTATGGAAGAACCTGTGGCCCTGACAGGGGAAGGGGACATGGCTGAAGGCCCTTGGCGGGTGTCAGGCAGAGCTGGGCTGAAAGCCTTGTCCTGGGGTGCAGGGGTCCCTGAGGGCTGAGAAGGGAAGGAGGTGACTTACTTCTCGTTGTCATAGTACAGCTTCCCGATGGCCCAGGCCACGATGATGGGGAGTGGCACACCTGGGGAGGAGACTGGCTGTCACTGAGCCAGTCAGTGGGGGCTGGGCGCGGGGCTTCGAGGACCCCAGTGCAGCCCGGGGCCTGGGGGTGGGTAGGGGTCCTCAGGGTAGAGCTGGGACCCACTCACCCAACATGCCTCCTTCAAGATGCTCCCACCGCCCCTGCCCCTCAGTGAGGGCAGAGGGCTGTGGTGCACACCCCACCACCCCAACCTGTCCCTGCAGCCAGCTGGCCTGCGGGAGTGGGGCTGGCCTGCTCACCCCAGCCGATGCAGATGAACATCCACTTGCGCAGCCGGTCAGTGGAGTACGTGAGCACGATGGCCGTGTGCAGGTAGCAGCCCTCTCCAAACATCCAGAAGAAGTTGGTCACATGGAAGTAGTTGTAGGCTGCTGTCACCAACCTGCACCAGCCCTGCCACCCCACCCCCACCAGAGATGACAATGAGCCTGGGGACAGGTAGGGCAGCAGCAGCATGCCACCCTGGGCCTGGGGCCTTCTCTCGGCAATATGGGGCACTCCCCAGAATCCATGCCTGTTCTGTGGGTCCCAAGGCCTGGCCCAGGCCCCACCTCTGCCAGGGCAGTCCCACCTGGACCCCTCCTCTGACCCCGGACCTGCCCCTCAGGACGCACCACGTTACTCTGGTGGACTTCGGGGCTCATGGTGAGCTGGACCACAAACCATGTGGCATTTCGTAGGATGAAGGCGGAGATAAGGTTCCAGTGAATGATGTTTCTGAGGCACCGGATGCTCCTGGGGGCAGCAGGGGAGGGTGAGTGATGGGAGCAAGGAGTGGAGAGAGAGGATGAGGGGCAGGCTACCAGCACCACTCCAGCCCAGGTGTGTGGATGAGGAAACTGAGCCTCAGAGCAGGGCTGACTGGCTAAGTCACACAGGGCCCTTCCACCCCATGGCCCACCCAGATCTAAGTTCTGGGGCAGAACCTGCCATGGCCAATGCTCCAGGACCAGCGCTGCCCCTTCCCCCGTGGGCACTCCTACCTTCCCTGTGATGCCAGGTTTGAGGGCCAGAAAGCACAAGGCCTCCAGTGGGAGGCCTCCCCCCAGCTTTCAGCCCTGATGCTTTGGCTGTCCCCCATCCTCCTTCCCTGCCCTAGCAGTTACTATGCAGGGGGACAGATGCAACTCTGCCTGAGGTTCCAAGAGACCTGGGACTCTGTATCTGTCACCTCCTCCCACTGAGGTAAGGGGGCAGGACCCCTCTCCCCAGCAGCCCCTGCTTCTGATTTCTCCACCTTGCTCCAGGCCCAGGGACAGAGCTGGGGACTTCTCACCTGAGCCGCAGAAAGAGGACAAAGGCCACCAGGAGGGCCACCAGGGAGATGCAGTGGCCCAGGTAGTTGATGATGACAGCAACATGGTAGTGCACCTTGCTCTTCTTCTGTGGCCGGAGAGGGGCAGGGGTGAGGTTCCTGAACAGCCCCACCCCTGAACCCACTGGGTGTCTGAGGACAGCCCCTGTGGGCAGCCGGGACAGAGTGGGCAACACTGACAACAGTTGCCCCTCCCTGAGTTACCCCGGGCATCAGTGCTGCCCTGGAGCAGCCCGTGTGGTTTCAGACTGTGCCCCACCCTCCTCCTGTCCCTGAATCCCACGCTCTGTCCACAGCTCCATGCTGTTGCACAGATGTCAGTGACCTTGACTCCGCATCACACAGCGTTCCCCCTTCTGCACGCACAACAGCATGGGCACGGCTTGAAGGTGTGCTTTGCACTCCTGTGTCCCTTCAGTTCAAACAGCGGCTCTGGTGGGTGCAGACACCGCCCCCCAGGACTCCCTTCCACCTCCCATTTCTGGGCAGAGTCACCAGCCTCCGATCACCCCCGAAGTCCCTCTTGCTGTAGCTGAAGCCTGCTCCTGTCAGCGAGGGGGAAGAGCTGCCATGGATTAGCACCCACGGAATCATGAGACATCACAGAAACTCTCTCAGGTTCCATCATTCATTTTCTAGGGCCGGCCCTGGCTCAGGGGGTCTGCTTGAAGTGAAGAGGATCCTGCTCCAGGGCTATAACCAAGTCCACAGTGTTCTTACTTAGTTCATTTCATATACTGATGGCCCATCAAGCCCAGCCCTATCCATCTTCCCAATGAGAAAACTGAGACCTAAGCCCACTCACCCTTGGGCTTGTGCCACTGCAGGAGAGCACCCAGCAGGCACAGGAGCCATGGCCCCACCCTGCCTCCTCCTGAAGGGGCGTCCTCACTGCAGAACCTCTGAGGTCCAGAGCCCCAGGACCTCAGAGGCTCTGCTCTAGGGGCTGGCATTCCTGGCAGAGGCTTTCAGGAACCTGACAGGAGATACATTAGCAACTCAGGCTCCTAGGGGCTGAGACCCAACGAGGTGTAAATGGAGAGACAGAGGAAGGAGGCCGTGCTCATGGGGGGGTCTCTAAGCACCTGGCACAGACACCAAATCCGGAGACTCCATGCACACATCCAGCCTGCCCGGAGCAGGTGCTGAGTTCCCTTTTATCAAATTTTCCGCAAGCCCACACTGTGAAGACCCTGGGTGAAGACAACCCCCTAGAGCCCCAAACAGTGTGGGAACTGCTTTGTTTGAAGGCCCAGGTGGGCAGGATGAGCACAGTGAGCAGGGAGCCCCTGCCCCGACCCCCACAGCAGGCTGTGCCAGGGTGGTTTGGTTTGGGGTGAGATGCGTCATTTATTAAGCACCTGCTATATGCTGGCACAGAGCCAGGAGCTTTACAGATGTCACTGCTTTTCTTTATCACAACTGCCCTCTGAGACTGTCCTCCTGTCCCTGTTTTTCCAGTTGAAGAGGCTGCATAATCGGCTCAAGTCACTCAGCCAGCAGGCAGAATCCAGTACTGCTTGGTCTTAGAGACCTTCCTTCCCCTGTCCCCACAGTTGCATTTCCTGGGGGACAAGCAGGGGCGGAAAACAGAGGCACTCTCTTGGTGCTGGGCTCCTGCAGAGAGGATGCGGGTTCATGAAAGGTTTTCTCCACCGAGGCTGAAAGGGGAGAATTGGGACAAACCATTCCAGGGCGGCCTCTGCGTGGTTCCTCGGGTCGGAGGCCCAGGCTGGGTCCCAGCCCTGTTCCCCAGCTGCCACATCAGTCTGATGCGATCTGAGAAGAAGCAAGCCAGCTGGAGGTGGGGGGGGGGGGTTGGTCACAGTGGAGAGAGAGCCCAAGAAGACTGCTGGACAGATGGCAGTGTTACCTCAAGAGACGACCAGCCACCACCAGGAGAGACAGCCAGCCATACTCAAGAGATGGCCAGAGCTACCCTTCAGGACGGTCAGCAACACCCTGAGAGATGGTCAAGGATGCCCAGAGATGACAGCCAGCAACATCCTAAGACACACCCAGTGACACTCTGAGAGACCTTAACGACACCCGGGAGAAAGCCACCATTAACTACAGGAGCCACCGAGGTGCCTGAAAAACAAATGGACACAGCCAATGCCCGGGGATCTGACCAGCACTCTGTCCCTGTCCAGTGTGGACACCTCAGGCATCCCGAGGAAGGTGGAGCAATGGGACACTGGGTGGACACCACTGCACCGTACCCTCAATGACTGGAACCCGATGAGTAGTGTCCAGCCACTTGTTACCACACTCTGCAGGATGCACCCTGTCCCGAATGGCAGCACTGCCAGACTTGCTATTCAGATGCCTTTCGGGGGTGGCACATTGAGTTCTCCCTGCCCTGTCCCCACTGCCCCGCTAAGACCCCCAGCCCAGGTTCTTCCAGCCCTGGCCACACTCTCTGTGGCCCTTCCTCTCCACCTGGGTTTCTGGAGCTTCTCCCTCACCTGGCCCCGGCTCCTCTGAGTGTGACCCCCAGACTGGCAAATGTCTGCATCACCTAGGAGATTGCAGGAACCTTAGGAAGTGCAGAATCTTAAGACCCACCCCAGGTCCATTGAGTCAGGAGTCTTCATTTTAGTGAGAAGCCCAGATGAACCCTGAGCATTCCAGACGTTCTGGTCCAAACATCTGCACTGCGAGCAGTGAACCCCAGCCCATAACCCTGCACCCCCAGAGTCTCACTCCTGTTTTCTGGAGGTAAGCCCTCCCAGGGTGTGCAGAGGCCTGGGCTCCCTGTTCTCAGCAGAGTGTGGGCTAGAGGGGCAGGGTGTGGGGGGAGGGAGCAGGGTGTGTACAGGTGTCACAGAAGGTGGGGGGGAGTCTGGGGCAGTGGGGGTGTCCTTGCAGTGGAAGGACTGTGTAGGGGCGTTGCCGATAGGGGGACTGGGGCCAATGCAGCGTGGTGCTGGAGGGTCAGTGCTCTCTGGGGAGCTCTCTAGCAGGGCAGGCTTGTCCCCTGGGGGTGATGGCTGTGGGCAGGTCTCCCCCCTAGCCTGGCCTCTGGGCGCCCTCAGAAGTCCCATTTCACAGGCTCAGGTCTGCCAATCCATTATCTGCAACCCCCCTGGGCGCTGGTGCTTAATTAGGGCTTTGCCAGGGCCCAGAGCTGAGAATCCAAACTGGGGTGCGTGGTTAATTGGAGACTCTACTCTTCACAGTGGCTCCGAGAGGGACCAGGGGAGTCCTGGGAGTGGGGAGGGGCCTGGCAAGGCTGGGGGCTGGCAGAGGGGATGGCATTTTCACAAATTAAATTAATTGATCATCCAGAGTGCTAGGCAACGGGGCCGGGAGAAGCTGCTGGGAAAAGGGTAGGAGACAGAGCCAGGCCAGGCAGGCCGGGTGGGGGTGTGTGTGAGTGGCAGCCCCCACCAAGTCCGTAGCCAGAGGAAAGGGTGGCCGTGTTGCCTCTGGTCTCCTCATCAATGACCCCTCCCCCCTGGGTGTATACTGTAACTTCTCATGATTTCAAGTGAGATGACAGATAGGGGTGGCACCCTCCACAGGCCCAGACACAAGTAGGTACTGCCCTCCCTACCAGGAGGCAGAGACTGTATAACTTCTAGCCCTTTTACAGACAGACCAGGAAGCTGGGACCTGTCCAGCGTCATGCAGCACACGTGCTGGAACCAGAATCCAAGCCCCAAACCACGTGCCTCCAAAGCCTGTGTAGTTCCCGTTATAACGTCAAAGAGGGGGCTTATGAGAAGCTGGCACTCCCTAATCCTTCTCCACCAAACCCCGCGGGCAGAGAGAGGGAGAGACCCGGATCCCAGAAGGAGCGACAGGATGGGGAACGGAGAAAGCTGAGGGCAGCCGATTTCTGCCCTCGAGTCTCTGAAAGGCATTGGGGGAAGAAGGGCTGCTGAGTGCCCCCTCCCCACCCCATCAGCCAACTGGAAGGAAGGGGCTTAAACTAGAGCAGGAGAGATCTGGGTGCACCGTGAACTTCCGGGGACATTCAGGAGGCTCCAATGCAGGGAGGGAGGCTGAGAGCAGCTGGCGTCTCCAGCTTTGCTTATGTCCTCGAAGGGGACTGATACCTGCTCCTCCGGTTGGAGACACACCCAGTTGGAGATATATCCAGAGCACAAGGTGGGTGTGATGGGGGTGGGGAAGGGCTGAAGACTTCTCGCCTTAGCCGTGAGGCCCCCATACCACCTCCATACTACTCCTCTCTGGGCATCACCTGTGGTTCCAAGAGTTGCCAACTTGCCTTCCTGAGCATGAGCCCCATTTCCCATCCTCCCACATCTTTCTTGTGCACCAGGTAAGGAGACCCCACCCTGCTGATTGGGCTACTTGCCCTCCCACCCCTAATCAGGCCCATCTCTTCTAGCTCAACTATGTCTCCTGACCTGGAACCCCACCTGCCTCCCACAGTCCAGGGGGCACCCTCCTCCCCAATCCCAGGACTTCCCAGGTGTGCGTGCTTAGCAACCTGGGGGCTATCTCTGCTCAGGTCCAGTTGTCAGACCACTGTGCCACCTACTGCAGCCTAGGGCGGACCCCATGGTCTGTGTGATCCCAGACGTCAGAACAAAGCACTCAGGGGGAGGGAGGGTGCTAGGTGGGGAAAGCGGTTCTCCCTGCACCAATCTCCACTCACAGCCAGTGCCTGGGGGCTGGCACAGGGGGGCCTGGCCTCCAAACCCCATGTTACACCTGTCTCACTCCTGTGTGTAACCCTGTGTGAGCCCCTCCCCCTTTCTGGGCCTCAGTCTCCCCATTTTTAAGCTGAACAGGTTGCCTTTGGTCCTGGTTTCTCATTCTTTCCCCATCAGAATCATACCATCCCCCATTCCCCTGGGGGCAGAGTCCCCTGTCTTCCTTGGAGGATTTCATTTACTGGGTGTTGGGTGTAGCCCTGGGACCTGTGTATGAATCTGGGTGATTCTCATTCCCAGGCAGGTCAGGATAGGAAGGAGGGTCTCTGAGGTCCCGTCCAGTTTAGACCCTTTAGGACGGGCACTCCCAGGGCCGCCTAGGCCAGCCCCCCTCACCTCTACACACTGAGGCCTGTCATTCCTCTACAGCTCGGGGGCACCCTCCCTGCTGCCCCACCTCCCTCAGCACCCACTAAAGGGTGGGTGGAGATGTAGAGGAGGTGCCGGAGGGCAGGGCAGCAACACCAGGAACATAGATACACCGAGCATCTGCCCAATGTCAACATTAAAAGATTATTCACTGCATCACTGTTGGTAATAACCAAAGACTGAGAATAAAAATTGGGAATAGATATGACGGTCCATCTGCACGACGTGATATTATGCAAATGTAAAAAAGAGTGAAGCTGCTCTTCGTGCACTGATACAGAACAATTGCCAAGATGGATAATTACATGGAAAAAGCAAGGTGTCCAACAGGATGTGTGCATGCGATGTTTTGCTAAAAACGTAAGAGAATCCAGGTACCTAATTACTCGGCTGTGCAGAGAGGGCCTCTGGAAGAACACTTAAGAAGCTGGCAGGAGGGCTGCCCGGGGCTGGGCTGAGAGGGAGACATTCTCTGTGCGCCCATCTGCACCTTCGGATTCTGTGTGTGTGTGAGCAGTACCTTCTCAAACACATCTAACTACGTACACTGTTCCCTAAAAGGGCTTTTTCAAACTGCACTGCCCCCGTTCCACCCTCGATTCTGGTCTAGTCCCGCCTGGACTTGGACGTGTGGCTCAGGTGGGTGAGGCAGAAAGTGATGAGAATCTGTTCCAGGGAGCGTGGGTGGAAGGACGGGAGGGACAGAAGGAGGGAGGGATGAGGACCCAGCTCTCGGCTGTCAGCCTGCCCACCGCCCGCTTGGCACTCCCTCTGTCACAGTAACGTGAGCTCTGGCTCCCGCGGCCTTGACATCAGCCTCTGGCTCCTGGACCCTGACCCGCCATCGGCCATGCGGCAGGCATGGACTGGAGCTGGGGGCCCCAACCCTCCCCTCGACACAGGCGGCCTCACGGCAGCCTCACCTCCTCACTGAGGATCTCCTGGCACTCTGAGTAGTTCACACGGGCCGCCCAGCTGCCATTGGCCAGGCACTCCCGGTAGCCATTGTCTGCAAAAAGGAGAGAGGCAAAGTGACCCAGGGATCTTTGCCCAAAGCAGCCTAGGCATCTCTCTGTCCATGCATCTGTCCGTCCACCCATCCATCTGGGCCAGCACAGGGGCCTGATTGCTGGGTGAAGCTGGGCAGAGGGGCTTCTCTGCTACCCCGTCTTCCTGCCTCTTTCTGCCCACCAGTCCCAACAGGGGTCAGCGTCCAGCGCCTGACGGTGGGGCTGTGACTCCGCCCACTCAAGCTGCCCACACCCACGAGACCAGCCCTTGGGCAGTCTTGCCCACCTCTCCGAGCTGTTTCCTTGCAAGCCCATATGTGGTGCGTGCCCTTCTGAGACCTCTCCCATTTGGGGGTCTCGTGTGACAGCAAAAAAGAATGGTGAGCTCCGAGGAGTCAGTTCTCGCTCCCGAGGCTGGGCACGACATGGCAGAAGGATGTGTGGTGACAGCTCGAGTGGCACAGTGAGATGACAGGGTTTCACAGGGTGGCTATCTGTGGAGAGGTTCCCGTGGGGGGTGGGCGGTCCTCACGTGGCAGTGTTCTACATGGGGTGAGGCTCACAGGGCAGGTGTTGCACAGGAAGGTCCCCGGGGTGGCATTTCCCCAGAGCAGCTCATGTCTTGGGACAGAAAATGACAGGTAGCAGGAGGGTGCAGGGGCACATCATAGGGGGTGGGGCTCACATAACATGTGTCTCATTCTCAGGACCTGCTACAGCTGGCTCACAGCCTGGCGCATGGCCCACGCAGGGGCGGGGGTCTGTGCAGACATCGGCTTGACTGCAGCCCAGAACCTGCCGCCTTCTAAGGAGATGGGGAGGAGCCCTGTGGCCTGAGGCCTGTCTTCAGGGCTCTGGGGTGATGAGAGTTGGGAGGGGGGTCACCAGGGCTCCGAAACCCAGTAGGAAAAGGGCCAAGGACGATCCAAACCTTGGGTCTTTTCTCCCTTGCTGATAAAGGTTGTCCTGCCCCACCCCAATTCCCTTCCAGCATCGGTGAGTCTAAAGATATTTCCTTGAGTTAATTCTGGCCCTGACTCCAGGCAGAACAAGCTGGAAGAGAATTGAGCCATTTCCACCGGAGCTGCGGGCCTTTCCATGGTTCCCACTGACCCTCAGGTCACAGGGGGTGGGAAAAGGGCTGGGGAAACTGCCTGAATCCCAATCCCTGAGTCTGGGGCCGGACAGGGGCAGGGCAGTGGGTAGGAGACAGAGGCAGGGCCCAGGGCTGGCTCAGTGCTGCTGAACTGCATGAGAGACCCGGCCATTGGCCTCCTCTGTACCTGGGAGGGCTGGGCCAGATGATTCCCAAGGAGCTGTCCAGCCTGGGAGCTGCCTCTCTGTGGCGGCATCAGGATGAGAGGGAGATGATGGTGTGGGGGGAGATGCTACTATGTCCCCGAGGGAGACATGGCCTGGCCTCCAGGGCTGTGAGGCTGGGGGGCCTCCTCTCTCACCCTGCTCCCCAGGCCCTCTGCCAGAGGCTGCTCATGCAGCTACCGTAGCCTGCCAAGGGGGAAATGAGGCTAAATGGATTTTTAAAGCTCTGCTGAGCCTCCCTGCCTGTAGACCTGAGTCTCAGCAGAGTTGAGCCCTTGGGCAGAGTTGGCTGAGATTCTGCTGATTCTCTCCTAATTGTGAAATGAGGGATAAGCAGCCAGAGGGCGGAGGGCTCAGTGACAGGGTTTTCAGGGAGGTCTGCGGAGAGGCAAGGAACCAGGGGATACAGGGTCTCTGCCATGGACTGGAAGTGCCTGGGACCACCGGCTACTCCAGAATGTCTGCAGAGAAAGGGCCTTGGGGGCAGGGGCTCTTGCCTCATGAATAGCAGCACAAAGCAGTGTTAAGAGCATGGTTCTCTACCCAGACAGCCTGGGTTCAAAACCTGGCACCACCCCTTACTAGCCAAGTGATCTTGGGCAAGTCACGCAAGCACTCAACTTCCTTCTCTGCAAGACACTCCTCTCTAACGGTTGAGTTGAGCATTTTTAGTTAACACATGCAGAGGGCTTACAGCGCTACCCCGGCATGTGGTGTTAGCTGTAACTGTTGTTATTCAGGACATGTCACTTGTCCCTATCGAAGGGGATACTGGTGGGGGTAACAAGAGTCACTGCTTTGGCCCAAGCCCCCCTTGTACACCCCCCACGTGGAGCCAGGAGCTGGAGTCCCTCCTGAGGCGGGTCATCCAGAGGAAGCAGGCTTCGCTGGGGAAGCAGGAGGCAACCCTGAAAGAAGACAGGCCTAACAAGCAGGGAGTCGTTGCCAGGGAGGATTCGACCTCCTTGTCTTTGATTGCTGTGCTGAGCAGTCCTCCCGAAGAATCATGGGAAAATGGATATTTTTGGAAATGCGTCCCATCCCTTTGAAGATCAGATGCAGCCGGAAGGAGGGCATTACAGAGAAGGCTTGGAAGTCCTAGCAGCACCTCATCAGTAAATGAATTAATTGGTGCTTAATGACTAGGTGCCCCTCTGGGCTCTCACTTACTACTTACTGCATGCCATGTTCCTCACTGTCCCGGCACTGGAGTACCCGCAAAGGGAGATCTCCCAGCCCTGCCCCCACCCCGCATCTAGGGACCATCACCCCCGGCTCCTCTCCTGGGATCACAGAGGGAAGAGAGAGGAAGCTGAAGAGCAGCACCCCACCCAAACCTCACACCCACACTGCCTGTGGGGCAATCGAGGCCCAGGGAGAGCCAGTGCCGAGGGTTCCTTAGCCAGTCACAGACAGAGCTGAGGCTAGAACTCAGGACTCCTGACTTCCACATAAGTCAGGACTGGCAAACTGAGTAGCACACCCCAAGCTCTAAGTTCTGAAAATGTTTACTTTGGGGCATGTCAAGTCACCCTGAGAGACAAGAGTGGAGGAAGCTCACAGGGAGTGGCCAGAACTGGCTACCATTAGGTGGGGCTGCAGCCCCTGAGAGCCTGGCAGCCTCACTCAGGAGTGTATACTTGACCATGAGGCAATGGGAGCCACAGAAGGGATGACGCCAAGCAAGGGTGTAACAGGGTCCGATGCCAAACGGGTTAGAGATCAGGTACCTTGGGTAGAGACAGTGGCATTGGGGATGGAGGGCAGGTGGGGCCAGACCTGAGAATCACTTTGGAGGTGAAAGAGCAGGACCCTGTACCTCAGAGGGAGAGAGGCCTCCTCCCAATGCCCCCCACCCCAGTATGCACCAGCCCTGGTGCTGCTTCCTTCCTGCCGGCAGTGTGGGTGGGTGGCAGGGGGGCTCCGACTCCCAGTTTGGTCCCGCTTCTAAGCTTTGTGACCTGGGGCAGTTGCCAGGCTCTGCCCCCATTTCCTGATTGTAAACTGGGCCCTACTAAATGAGAGGCTGCGCTTGCTCCTGCCTGCATGGCTTCCCTACACGCCTTCTAGTCTTTCTTCTCCTTCTGTGGGTTCCAGACACACGAGACTGCCTGGTCTGGCTGCTTCAGCCTCCTGTCCAGTCCCAGGGCCTCCTCAGGGCCCTCCAACCCCTTCTTGGCTACAGCCCCCAGCTCTACCTGCCTTCGACCAGCTGATAAAGGAGAAAGGGGCAGCAGAAGGAACTTGGGAGCTTTGAGCTAAATGAAGTCTTAGAAGCCATGTCATCAGGCACTCTCCACTCTCAGAGAGGGGTGTGAGAGAGTAAACACGTGCTGAAGGTCACAGAGCGAATCTCAGACCCGCTGGTGTCTGTGGTCACCTGGGTACCCTCTTGGTGCCCTGAGCTCAGGCCCACGAGACCCCAAGTCTCCACCAGGGACATGCATGCTCCTCTCCTCTTGGACAGGTCAGGGGCTCTGGCCTGCAGCTGTTGCTGTCTGGATAAGCAGGGGCTGTGAGTCGTTGACAGGGGAGAGCAAATTCATCCTGAGGGTGACAGGTGACATAGCAAGGAGCTGTAAAGCCTGGAGGTGGAGGCTCACAGCCTCATGGGAGCCAGGTGTTTACACAGGGATCAAGTATCTGGTCACAGGGTTAGTCCTCCCCCATGCCCACACCACCTGTGGGCCTGCATGCAAGGACTAGCCCCCTGGAGGTAGATCAAGAACTCTGAGTCTCCCACTTCCTGGCTGGAGGGCCCTGATGATTCCTGCCCTGCCTCATGGGGTTGTTGGGGTTCAAGTCAACTGACCCAGTTTGTCAACTGCAGAAGTGTCAGACAGACTGGATGCAAGTCCAGCTTCGCCTCCTACCACCTGGTGACCTTGGGCAAGATCCCTAACCTCTCTGAGCCTCATAAGCTCTATTATGTAACAGCACTATAGAGTTATATATAGTGTCTTCCAGGAGTACTGTGAGAATCAGCAGTGTGAGCACAGAGTGCCCAGCAGAGCAGAGCTGGCCTTTGGTGACTGTATCCACGATAGGTATGGTTATTATTGTTACTGTCATTATTATTTAACCCACGTCCAACAAGTCCGCCCGCCACATGCCCCCTTACTTGTGGTGTTGTAGCGGACACCGTAGAAATAGGCGGGGCAGGGGCGAACCACCAGCTGCCCTGCGGGGCTCTGGGGCCAGCAGGTGCCAATGAGGTCCACGGATGCATTGCACTGCAGTCCTGTGGATAGAGATAGCTGGTGAGGCAGAGCAAGACCCCCATTCCTGTGTCCTCCCCACCTCCCCAAAGGCCCCTACACACCAGCTGGGGCAGGACAGGAGTGATGACCCTAGTGCAGAGAGAGTTCATCCTCTGCAGAGGAAGGTACCAGGGAAGGAATCTGAATTTGATGCTAGGGCACTAGGGAGCCAGAGTGGGCTCCAGAGCAGAGGAGGAACAGAGATGGCAGGAGGTGGTGTTAAAAGCTGAGGTCCTGCTTGGCATTTAGAGGAAGGCTGGACACACTTCAGGTCCCCTGTTCTGTAGCCTGAGGACACATCTCTCAGCACATCACTTGGTGCAGACCGGAGCTCTCAGACTTCACAGCATGGAACAGACCCAGCCAACCCCTGACCCAGCCCTGCTCACACATCTCTGGAACCAAAGCACATCTGCTCCAGCCCCACAGGAGGAATCAGTTAAGTGGGGCTGGCCCACCTTCTGGCTGGCCTGATGACCACATTTACTGAACATACACGGCTTGTGCTCTGGTCTGTGCTGTGCCCTAGGAGAGGACTGGCTGAGAAGGGGACCATGGGGAGAAAAGGGAGGGAGCCACCGTCCAGGGGAATAGGCTGAACACTGAACCAGGAGTCTGGAACCCTGGCTATGTTACTAATTTGCTGTATGACTATAGGCAAGTCACGTGCCCTCTCTGGGCCTCAGTGTCTTTATAACAAAATGAAGTGACAGGATCTGATCAGAAATTCTTAATCTCTGTTCGTGGAAGCTTTAAGGGTTGGGAGAGACCCTGATATTAAAGATCAACTAACACACTTACTATGAAAACACTCCCTACCACTACCACTGGCCCTCCGTGTGTGGCATGTACCTACCTATACCAATTGTTATAGCAAGCATTGTACCCTAAACGTAAGAAATGTGTCTGATAAAAGAGTTACTTTGAAAAATTTGGTCTATACATGCATTTTACTTGGGAAAGGGACCTTGGCTTTCATTAGATTCTCAAAGGGGTTATGGCTTTAAAAACAATGTAAACAGCTAAATTAGAAAGTGAATATAAAATTCCCCTTCCAAATATTCGCCCTTCATTACAGAGCTTTCTTTGGAGTGGAGTGTGTGTGCTGGGGCAGAGTTGAAGCCACAGTAATACTTCCGGAGAGAGGGGAGCTTTCGGCCTCCAATGGATGGGGGCTGGGCTGAGGACAGTCCTGGCACCCCTACTGAAACCCCCTTCTTCCTCTGCCCTTTGATGCCCCTTTCCTGCATGAGGCTGGCACAGCGGTCCTAGCCAGACCCAGTGTGCCCAGCACGACGGGAGGACTAATAACCTGCTATGGCACAGGAATGCACAGACAAGCCAGGGAGAGCTGTGACCCGATGCGGGGGCAGCCTCTTTAGGTCTGGGCATCAGCAGCTGCCAAGCCCTGGCTGGGGCCCACCTGCCATCTCCTCCACCAACTTAGCTTGTCCCCAGTGTCTCAGGAAACAGCGCTGGGTTAGATTGGCGTCCTTTCCCTGCTGGATGCAAGGCAGTGCTGAGCAGCACTTGTACCAAATGCTGGTTTTCCTTTCTAATCAAAGCTATTCCTAGGGTGTTCCTGCAAACCAGGGCTCAAGGGGCAGAGGCCTTGATGCCAAGTTGTTTCACTGAAAGAGAAAGAAACCTGGACTGGGACTCAGTGGCTTGAGGGGACGGCGGGCCAAGCCCTGGCACTGTGCCACATTACAGCATCCGAGAATTGCTTCAAAGTGGTGGTGGGGTTCGGGGAGTGAGGAAAGCAGGTTCAGATTTTAATCCCTCAGGGGTCAGGCCCATGGCGCTGAGCCCGGAGGAGGGGGTAGCTGGAGACATATGGCCCTGGGAAGGGAGGGATTATACCACGAACCATGTTCTGCTTTTTCAAAGCTTTTCTTCATATATTTCGTTTGATCCTCATCCACCCTGCCATGTCATTATCCCTTTTTTACAGATGGGAAAGTGAGGCCCCAGGAAGTAAGTGACTTGCCCAAGGTCACTTGTCAATGCATGAAAGAACCAAGACACAGAGCCACCTGTTTTTGACTCTAAATCCAGTGCTCTTTCTATTGCACCACATTTGGTTCCAAAAAAGGGAGGGGAACAGTCAAAGAGATCGTGGGGTAGGGAGCAACATTTATTGAGGGCTGACAGTGTGATGGGCACATGCCAGGCAGTCTACATATGCCATCTGATTTAATGACATCATTGTACCTTCCTCGGTGGGTTGCCCACTTAGTCCCTCGCTCATTCACAGTATCTCCTGAGCTAGGTACTGGGAAGACTGAATGGAATGTCTTGTGTGGCAGCACCTGGAGCTTGCCTAGCACACCCTGTCAGTCAGGGTAGCACCGGCCTTCCCTTTCTTCTTTCTCCCTCTCTTTCCCGCCTTGGACAGTTCCCCAGAGCCCCTTCCACAAAGAACAGAGGGCAGGGTAGGACTGGGCACCTGCCACAGCCTGGAGCCAAGACAGGGACTGGCCACAGAGCAGATGGGTCTCTTGGCCTCGAGGACCAGGCACCAGCCCTGAGCCTTAACACGGCGCACAGCTGGTCTGGGTTTGGAGATGGGAATGAGCAGAGCTGCGGAATTTGCCCCTAACTGTATGAGCCCGAAGCACCGCCTGCTGAGGTTGAGTGCTAATTCTCTGTTTTACAGATGAGGAAACTGAGGCCGGAGCAGTCACATCATCTATCCAAAGTCACAGAGGCACTAAGAGGCAGAAGTGGGTTTTGAACGCGGGTGTTTGGTGCCTGCCCAGGGCTCTTCCCATCGCACCACAGCGGGCCCCAGCCTGGGCAACGGGCCCTCACAGCATTTGGTTGCACCAGTCTCTGCTCCCTGGGTTCCTCCATGTCACTCTGCTTCTCTCGCTCTCTCCTGCCATACCCCCCAGCACCCCTCCCCGCCCCAGCGGCTCCGTGGAGGGGGTGCGGGGAAACACTCCTCGGAGGTGACCTTTACATTAAGAGATCAGAAAATCCCAGGGGGAATGAAAGTCTGTGGGAGAGATGGGAATAAAGGGAGGGAGAGGCTACATGATCGAAGACAAAAAGCAAATGAAAGGGGTCACGAGAAGAAGTACCCCTACCTACGAAGTAACAGGCCCCCGCGCGGCAGCAGGGGCTGGAGCTAGGTGGGCGGGGCCAAGGGAGGGGTGGAGCCGTTCCGAGCGTAGGGGTTTGGCTGTGTGGTGCAGTTTTAGGGAGTCCGTAGAGACTTAGAGGGAAACAAAGAATAAGGGAGGGTGAAGGGTAAGGAGCAGGGACTCAGAGGTATATGGAAGGGGTGAGGCAGCAGGGTCGGTCCTCAGAAGCGGTGTTCCGGGCAAGTGGGCGCTGCCCCTGGGACCTCTCGGCCGGACTTGACTCGTAGGCTGCGCGCCTCCCACCACGTGCTCCTGTCCGCGGAGGTCGCAGATCCCGCACAGGACTGCAGCCCACCGCGGTGCGGGCGCCGGGCCCTGGGATACTGCAGATTGGATCTGGAAGAGTGTATAGGACTTGGGGGAGGGGGGAGACCAACATTTGTTGAACACTACTCTATACCAGGCGGTGCGAAGGGCGCTTTACGCTATGGCACACATGCCACTCAATTCAATCCCCTCGGCCACTCTGAGGACAAGAGAAGGGGCGGGGGAGGAGAGGGAGGACATAGACAAAAGGCTGAGATTAAAGCAGGGAGAAGCAGAAAGAAACGCAGGAGGAAGAGATTAAAAACAACAACAACCATATGTTCCAGAAACGGGGAGGGAGTGGATCTCGCAGCTGCAAAGGGGAGGGGGAGGAAGGGAAGTCTTCGTGTCACTCAACTTGGGGCGCTAAGGACCTCCAAGTCAGGGCTGTTGGACTTTGATTCTTGCGCCAGTGTCCCACTTTCAGGTCCCACTATCACGAATGTCCAGCCTCTCCTGCACTACCGTCGGGTATTCTCCCACCCGGATGTCATAGATCTGGGGTGAGTAGCGGTTTGGATCGGAGTAAGGCAGCCTTGGAAATGGATTTACCAGCCCTCGTCGAGCGCTCCCTCCCTCCCCGCAGTCCTTGTCCCACAGCGCCCCTCCTGGTCAGTTAAATTATAGACGGAAAGAATGCTAATGACTGCTCTTTACTCAGTAGGTTTTTACCGACCACCTAAGAAATTCTCTAGGTGCTCGGGATACAGCAAAAAATAAAACATGCCCTACCCTCCGTGAGATGAGGGGGCAGTAAACAAACGAACAGACAAATAGATCAGTTAAGCAGTGAGAAATGCTATGGAGAGAAAAAAGGTAGAATGAGGAAATGGACTGACAGGAGGGCTATTTTAACTGGTGGTGCTTCACGTACTCACACTTAAGGAGAAACCTAAAGGAAGTGAGGGAGGGAGCCTGGTGCGTACTGCAGGGAAAAGTGTTCCAGGCAGTGGGAACAGCAAGCACAAGGGCCCTGAGGCAGGTGTGTGCTTGGTGTGTCTGAAGTGTTGACATTGCTCTCACTTGATGGCTCATGCCCTCATTCATGGGACAGCTAGATACCCTCAGGGTTTCTCTCGGGCAGGCTGGGGACAAGTGGACTAACATAACACTGGTCCTGCATCTTCCTCCTCTCCCACCTGTGCACAGAGCAGATGCGTGGGAACCCACCCTCTCGGGGCTCCAAGCAGCAGGGTGGCCAGGCCACGCCAACACCTGTGAGTAGAGGGAAGAGGAGGAGCAGCATGGATGGCTCCCACCTGCCTCTGGAAAAAAACCCTTGCTGAGTCAGGATCATGGTGGGGGTGCTGCTCTACTGAACAGATAAGAACTCTTTGAAGGTGGCCTATTTAAAGCTTGTGCACGATTGGACACTGTTTTTTTCCCCCCAAGCAGGTAACACAGTTCCCTTCCCATCGGGCTCCGGGTCCACATGTGCTCAGCAGATCCTTCTGAGGGAAGCTGGAACCTGGCTCCTCCCTCAGTTATGTCGGGTCTCTCGTCGGGGTTTCTGAATAAACCAGAGTAAGTGGGCGCTTGGCAGCAGCTCTGTGGCTGGGAAGCCCATCCCCCTGTTTGGTTTAAGCCCAGGAGAGGAACACAGCCAAGACTGTCCAGAAGGGGAGCAGCCAGGTGGCCCAAGGGCAGCTTCTGAAACGCACACACTTGCCCATTCAGAGGAAGGTGCTGCTGGGATGAATGGGCAGGGGCTCTGCCTGCGTCACCTGGCCTGGAGAGAGTGGCAGAGGGCAGGAAGAGAGTCCTGCTCTTTGCTGCACCACCTTGTGATTCAGCTGCCTCCTTTTTGTCTGGGCAGAGAAGAAAGATGCCTTTGTAGGGTGTGTGATTCATCAAGATAAATGAGTGGGCCTCCTGTCCTGTGGGTCTGTGGGCTCTTCATATTTGGATTCCCAATACCTAGCACAGTGCCAGGCACATAGCAGGTCTGGAGGAAAATTAGGGGCCATGTGCAAATCCAATGTGGGTCTGGGAAGTTGCAAGGGCGACTGTGCACCCCAGGATGATTGACCACGCTGGGCCCAGGCACCACAGCTGTCTGGGCAGCCACATTACACGGTGGTGGGAAGGTCTGGGATCAGGCCCACCTGCTTCAAATCTTAGATCACCGCTTAGTAACTGTATGTGTTTGGGCAAGTTATTCAGCCTCTCTGAGACTTAGGTTTGTCTTCTGTAAAATGGGGATAAAAATACTTCCTGACTATACTGTTGTGATGATTGAATGAGATTAGAGCACTCAGGATGGTGACTACCCTTCGGGGGCACAAAATAAATGTTAGCCATCGTTAATCATTGTTATCATTCATGGCCTTAAGACAGGGATGGGAACAGATGACCCTGGGTTCGTGTCAACAGTGTGATTCCTTTTGTCTCTAATGTCATTAGCCAATAATTCTATACTTTCTAACGTTGTCATATTCAGGACATGATATTATGAGTTGCCAAGTCTGTGATCTGCCACATGATGGCCCTGGGGACCCACCCAGGGTCATCTGTTCCTGGCATGTGAGAAACCCCCCCCCCAAAGGCCCTGGCTCAGTGCCAGCTGCCCCAGCCAGACGCTCGTCCATCTGTCCCAGTCCCTCCACCCCACTCTCACCATCTGTCTACCAGTGCCCATTGGTCCGGGTAGATCTTGGCGTGGGAAGACAAACGGTGCCTTATCAGAAGCCATTGTAGAGGGTGATGGATGGACTGTGTGCCATGAAGCCATGCAGGCTTGGCCTAGCTAGGGGTAGTGGCACAGAGTACAGATAATTGGGGAATGAATGGCATTCATCATGGCCTGTTGCCTCCAAGGACATGTGAGACCTTCCAGGGCTCAGGGATGTCACTTCCTGAGCACAGCAAGCAAATTAATGGAGCCTGACCTGGCCCCGGTGCATGGGGGACTGCAGGCAGGGCCTTTCATCTCAGGCCCAGCCTCTGAGCCGGTGCCCTCTCTCTCAGGCTCTCTCTACCAGTGCTCCAGGTTCTTGCTCAAGAACTTCCGTTCCCCATGACCAGACTAGCCAACTTTGCAGCCAGATGCCCCAGGCTCCAGACTTACTGCTCCTTCCTTCGAGCCCCTCCCCTGTTCTCACATCAAACCTGCGTGCTGGTCCTCAGTCAACTCCAGCTTTGTTTCAGAGCACTGAGTCTTCTCTGCCAGTCCACACTCAGTCTCTTAGAGATTCACCTTGAACTCTCCTCCTTCAGAAAGCCTTCCTAGATTCCTACCGCACCTGCTCTAACTTCCCTACCACCTGCATTGTAGTGAGCAAATGCCTTCTCCTCGGTCCAGTGCTATGGTAAGCACTTTCAAAAGCCTGCAGATGTTACCAACAGTGATAAATCATACTCAGTAGGGGTGTGGCACTCTACAGTTTGTGGAATATTACCCTAAAACTTAGTGCATTTAATCATAATGGATCCTTGAGATAGGTGTCACTCCCCTAACTTTACAACTGAGCAAAGAGAGGCTCAGGGGCATGCTCATCCCTGTGGCAACCTGTGTCCTCACCTCCAGCCAGGACGAGACTGAGTGTCACTGTGAGCCTGGGAGCCCGCTCAGCCTTCTCTAAGTCCAGTGCTAATTCCCACCCCACCCCAGCCCCTTCCTAGTGAAGATAGCTGGCCAGGGCAGCTCCTCTGAGCTGTGGAAGTCTCCTCTCCCCACAGGCCCAGCTTCAGAAACTGAGGCCTGGACTTGCTGCTAGCACCCTGGGTCTGTTTCTGCCCCACTATGCGCCTTGCACTCTGCCTCACAGTATGTGTGTCTGCAGGCTTGACTCCAGGATCAGACTGTGAGCCCTTTTTTGCTCCAAGTGCCTTGCATAGGACCTGGCACCCAGTAGGTGCTCAATTAATGAGTTGGATTGAATCAAGGAGAGACCTGAAGAGGAAAATAAATCACCAAAGACTGAGTCTCCCTAAAACCTTCAGGGGCAGGGGCCCTCCCACCTGGCGAGGGGCAGCATCCCCAGGACCCTGATTGAAGGGGCCTGGGTGAGGGTTCACAGGTGTGGAGCATGGCATGGAAGACGAATCTGGAAGCCAGGCTGCCTGGGCTCAAACCTTGGCTCTAGCACTTACTAGTTTTTCTCTGTGCTGTTTCCCTGTGTAAAATGAGGGTTATAAGACCTACCTTGAAGGTGAAAACTGGGTTAACATATCTCAGACGCCTCCCACAGCGCCTGGCACAGGGTTAGCCCCCCGCACTATTATGCTGCGGCATGAAGCTCATTTTCCTCTCTCCGATGCCCGAGTCACAGCTCAGCCTCTGCTGTGCTGGTCCTCACAACAGCAAGGGCTGGGGCAACTTTCCCTGTTGCCTGCCCCAAAGCAGGGAAGAGAATTACCCAGCACACTTGCCACATGCCCCTCCTGTGCCCGTGGCAGACGCTGTCACCTGGTCACAGCTCTCTTTCTCACTACAATGTCAGGATCCTGCTCAACACAGCATTCCCTCCGTGGAGAGAGGAACTGCTTGGACCCCAGAGAGGAAATCTCCCTGCTCTTCCTGCCTTAGGGCATGGCCCTGTGTGAGCATCCTGGGAGACCCTGGTGGGGGCAGGCAGCAGGGCTGTGGTCACTTGGACTTGTGCAGGAGTGGAGTGGGAATACTCACCGGAGATGTTGCTGGCCAGGGACAGGCCCTCGCACTGCTGGTCCTGGAGGGAGGCAGAGATGGGGTTCAGCCCCAGGAGGAGAAGGGCCTGTGGGCACAGGGCGGTGAGGGACCTGGTTAGACTGCCATGAGCAGGGTGGCCTGCAGCTTCTGCCTCCCCTCTCTTCCCCTCATACATGTCTTTTCCGAGACACTCACCCCTCCCCCCCCAACCCGGAACTCCTTCCCCCAACCCCCTCCATGTCCTCTCTGCCTGGAAGGTCTAGGTGTGCCTTGTTCTTGGAGGGGCCTGGAAAGGAGGCTGGTAAGAGCAGGGCTCCAGATTCCCAGGACAGGTGAATTTCCTCCCTGAGGGCCAGGGGCCCCCAGTGAGAAGGAAGTGTGCCTAGAGAAGCTGCCTCCATCCACACGGGATCCCAAGCACGGCCCAACTATGTCCCAACACCTTGAGCCCCATGGGCTCCCAGATTCTCGTGGGTGCGCCCGCCCGCCTTCGTTCCTGAGCTGCAGGCTCTCCCGGCCTCTGGTTCAATGAGCTGCTTCCCAGCCCTGGTCCCTGCCCAGCTCATTAGCAGTCCCTGCAAGTCGTGCCTCCCCATTCGTCAAGCCTTTTTACATCTGCGAGGGCATTTAGTTCTCCCTGGGGTTGCTGTGGCCGTTCCTTTTGCAGATGAGAAGACGAGGGCCCAGAGAGGTGAAGGAACAAATATGCCAGGAAAAGCGGCTGCCGATGCCAGGGGGGACCCTTACCGCTGCCGTTCCCCAGCAGCTCTGTGTCACTGTGATTCCAGAACCTCAGCGCACTGAGAAGAGAGTGGCGTGGGCCCCACACTGGGAGGGCTGTGCCTTCTTCAACAAATACCCCCACACAATCATTGTGTCCCCTCCCTTGAGGTCATCACCTTTCCATCAAAGGATTTAGAGTCAAAAGGGACCTGGCCTCCAGCCCCGGATTCACTGTGTTGCCACAGACAGGTTACTTGCCCTCTCTGTGCCTCAGTTTTCTCTCCGGCTTTTACTGAAGACTCAAACAGTGCCAGGCCCTGTGATCCTCACAGTGGGGAAGTGATATCGAGGAGAGGCAGGGGCTTGTCGGAGTCCCACCGAGCAAATGGCTAGTGTAGACCCGAGTCAGGGTGGTGGCTAGTGGCTCGCAGCCCTCACGCCCAGGGCGAGCGGTAGAGGGGGGGGTCACCAAACCAAAGAGTGTTCCAGGTAAGTAATATTTTAATGCAGCATTTTTAAAAACTCTCAATTAATGCAAAAAATCCATGACCAACAAAATATTTTAAACCTTTTTTAACAGGATCTGTGACAGTGCTGGGGCCTATTGGAACGTAGGGTAAAGGAAAAATCAGAATAATGTTAAAATGCTATTTACCTTGATTACTGAGATTTTGGGCCCCTCCTTAAGTTTGGCTTCAGTGGCCTCACCTTAGTCTTGACCCTGCCCTGCTCACCAGTCTTCTGCCCAAGCTGGACTCTACCGTCCCCCATCCACCCTCCCTAAGACTGGACGTCTCCCCTCCTCTGGCCTCCTCCCCACGCACCCCTTCGGGGCCTCAGGACCTTCCCCCAGTCCTTAGAAGCAAACTGACTTGCCTGTTTCCAGAGGTGAATTTTCTATGCTCACCTGTCTCAGATGTACCCTGTAATCCTGTCTCCCCTAACCCCCAGTGCCAGCCACTTCTCCTGGTACCTGTGCCTTCCCATGCTTGCCAATGACAAAGGCAGGCTCTGCTCCCCTCTCCGCTCCCCTGCATGCCATGGTGGAACTGAGTGCTCCCCACACCCAGTCAGAGCCTATCCTGCCACCTTGACCTGATAATTCACATACATCATCCCCTCAGTGCCCTGCCTGAGTTCTTAGTGGGCCTGTTGACTCTACTCACTCGCCGGGACACTCCTTCTGTCACATCATAGGGGTCTCTGCACTTACTGGGCCAAGCTCCCAAACATGTCCCCAGCCCTGCAGCCATCCGGTGCCCAGTACTCCAGACACTCAGCAAATGGTGTTGGGTTAGCTACCTCCCTCCAGGGACCCGGGAGATATTAGAACAAACCCATTCAACCCTATGGCTCCAAGGAACTTCCAACATTTTATTAACCAGTAATTAAACCTCAGTCTCCAGAGAGATGGCAAAATATCTTTACCATCACTTTCCAAATGAAAACGCAGAAGCGGAGGGAAGAGGAAGCCATCAGGCCAGCCAGTGGCTCTTGCTAGCAAAGCAGACAGCAGAGTCCTCAAGGACAAGAGCTTGGCCCCTGCTCAGCTCAGCAGTCAGCAGGGACCCAGCCCTGCCCTGTCCCCAAGGGCTCCTTCTGAAAGGAGACTAGGACTCCCTACCCCCAACTTGTCGCCCCACCCTGCCCCTGCCATCTCCCAACACACGAGCGTGCGCACACACACACACGGAATGAAAGTGGGGTTCCCAGAGCTGGTTCAGCCACAGGCAAATTAGAGGAACTGGAAACACCCTATTCCAAAATCCCAGCCCTGCGGCCGGTCATCCCACCATTACCCTTCCGATCTTGAAGTTGTGCCTTGAGCTTTGTTAGCTTTCAGAGCCGCTTCGAAGGCCTACACGTTCTACTCCCGTTGAGTTCCTTACCAGTGCTTGGATCCTGCTGGTGTCCACCCACCCGTGCTCTTGCCGTTCTTTGTCCCTGCTCACCCTGGCCCACCCGTCACCTCGTGAACTCCGCAGTCCTCAAAAGCCAGTTCCACAGCCCCACCCCTTGGCAGCACTGTCCCCCACCCTCCAAAGTAGAGCAACTTGTCACCCTGTCAGTGTGCCCACAACCCTTCTGGACCCTGGTGCTCCTGACACTAGCAAACAGGGACCCTAGACTAGTCCCAGGTGCGCGAAGCAGCTTCAATACAAAGCACTTACACCCTGGGGCTCTAATTGGGTGGCAAATATGCCAGCCACAGTGTCTTAGCCTTGTATCTTAAAGCCCTGGGGTACACTGAGGGGCAGAGCGATCCAGATTTATCATGAAAGCAGCCCAAACGCCATGGGGCGAAGGACTAGCCTGCTGTTGGCTGGCTGCCCATGACCCTGACCCTTACATCTCCTTCTCGGGCATGATGCTTCACAAATCATTTTCTACCGAGAGAGGGCTGGCTTTGCATTATGCAAAGAAAAGGCTTCTTAATATTTCCCAACCAACCTTTCTACTCAGAAAAGGTCAGCCCTCTACAGAATCTGCGTCTGCACCACCTTCAGCTCTGTGGAAGGGTTTGTAAAGGCTTCTGGCCTATTCCCGAATCACACTGCCGTGAAAAAGCTGGAGTTTTCCCGTGCGCTTCCTGCCACCATATGTGGGTCTCCTTTTCGATGTGCGCTGCAGTTTTCCAGCTCCTTCGACAGACAGTTACCACGCCGCAGGCACAGGCCCCAAAGTTTCAAGGATGTGGTTTGTTTCCTTGTAAAGCTGAGAGTTCTGAATCTGGGGTCCGAGGGCACACAAGGGTGGTGGTGGGGGGGCACGAAACTCTGTGAGTAAATGACAGCCATTTTCCTGGGAAGGGTGCTCAGCATCCTCCACTTCTCAAGGGGGTCTAACACCCCCAAAATGTGGCCAGAGAATATGGCGAATGGGGTCACATCAGAGACCTGGGCTTCACCAAACTGGAAATGTCATCCTCTCCGAAAGCAAACCGCGTGCTTTTGACCTGGGAACTGTCACTTGTTTGGGTTCCTCCATCCGCTCCTCCCCAACACCAGCCCTAGACATGTTTTCTCCTCTCAGAACAATTTTCGACAAGCCAAGCCTTTGGGACGTCGTAAGGGTTCCCATTTTCCAACAATGGCCCCGAGGATCTGAAGCCGGTGCAGCGCCAGGCTCACTCACGAAGTAATGCCTCCTTCTTTATGCCAGCCCGCCAGCCCCGAGGCCCCAGATAAACCTGCACCAAGGGGCACTGAACTGCAGAAGGCAGACAGGCTGGGTCTCCTGCCCCCCCCCCCCCCCCCCCCGTCTTACAGGGGTTTTACAGTTGAGGGGCTCAAGTTCACTGAACTGGTTTTAACTGTTGAGTGAGGACGAGGATCAGCAGGCAATCTGTGTCTGTCTTTTAAGTGGAGGAAAGATGGAGGAGGGGGATGGCCCAGGTCAGGACAGAGAATGGGAAGAAGGGATGGGCAGAGGAGGGTGCAGGAGGGTGGGGTGGGAGGGCCACAGTCTGCCAACCTCCTGCTCCAGCTGATGCCCACGCCCCCACCCCCGGGGCCAGCCCAGAGCACGGCTGGAATGGAAGCTGCCATCCCAAATCCCAGTGTGACTTTGGCATAAAGGTTAATCACACCTAGAAAATGCTTATTAGAGACCATAAATAACTACATTGCTGGAGCGCAGTTTGGTCTTTAAGGCACAAAGTGCAATTTCCTTTGATGGGATGATTTGGTGATTAACCTTTCAGGGAAGGTTCTGAAGGGAAAAGAGGGTGACCGGCAGTCACCAGGGGCCCCACCTCTTAGAAGTTTGTGAGGAGGCAGGAGAAGGGGGCCTGCCTTCCCTCCCCTTCACAACTCCATCTGATGCTCAGCCTAGGAGAGCCCCCAGAGGCCCCAGGTAAGGCTGTGGTCGGGCCGGGGAGGGAGCTGGTCACAGGTCTGACAAGAGCCCCAGCCCCAGCCCCAGCTGCATGATCTGAGAGTGATCCTTCAGCAAGATTCTCCTTCCCCTTCTGCTGGGTTCTGAGCCCAGTCCTGCCACTGACTGTGTGACTTTTGGGAGTTAACTGGCCTCTCTGGGCAAGGAGGCCTTTCTTACCTGCATCAGAGGGGGGTGGGTGTGGGCCACCTGAGAGAAAAGGAGGAATAAGATGCTTTCTAAAATGGAAAGTCCCCTATAAGTGTCCATGTGATATTACCACACTACATGGCCGTCTGTGGTGACTGTGGGCCCCAGAATCTTCCTGTTACAGAGGTTTGGGCCACAGCAGTCTTCCCTCAGGTAGGGGAGGGGCTGCACGCAGGACCCAGCCCTCTGCACCCCCTCCCCCCAATTCAGTCAGACTGTTCTACCTTCTCTTTAAGCTTTCGGGTGGGAAGGGTTGTTTTCAGCTTAAAGGGAAAGTTGTTTTTTTTTTTCCCTTGCTTTTTTAAAAAATATATTTTATTGATTATGCTATTACAGTTGTCCCATCTTCCCTCTCTCCCCTCCACCCTGCATACCACTCCCCCCCCCCACTCCCCCTCTTTAGTTCATGTACATGGGTCATATATATAAGTTCTTTGGCTTCTACATTTCCTATACTATTCTTAACCTCCCCCTGTCTATCTTCTACCTACCATTTATGCTTCTTATTCCCTGTACCTTTTCCCCTTCTCTCCCCACCCACTCCCCTGATGATAACCCTCTGTGTGATCTCCATTTCTGTGATTCTGTTCCTGTTCTAGTTGTTTGCTTAGTTTGTTTTCTA